>JARJCX010000323.1:0-139214 GCA_029282285.1 Mycena rebaudengoi | reverse complement strand
CGGTGTTCCATCACCAACTCGATGTCAATTCGAGTTGCAACTCGGTACACGGAGTTGCCCAACCCGATCACCGATCCGAGTTACTGCTCGAGTTCAGCTCAACTCGACGGCAACACTAGACTGAGGTACTCAGACGGGTATGACTCCCAATTATAGTTAGTGCTCTCTGGTTGTCAAAAAAATAAAAAATAACGCTTGATAACGCACCCATGCCACGTGAAAATCGAGCTATCACTGGCAATAATGCTTCGAGCGAAGGCAAGATCTCTATATCTTGGCTTCCTGCGTAGGTACCTGTGTGCCGCAAGCGGCCCAAGCACATCTCGGTCCAAGCGTATCTCACATAATGCAAACAAATAAGGCGGCTATTCGGTTCGTCTTTAGCCGGACACACCGCCGGGTCTCCCGCCGTCATGTCGGCAGGGGGAAATTTTTCAGATTGGATTGGGTGACATAGTGACATCGTTAAGGAGCATTGCCATCGTCATCATTACACTCCTCCTCATACATTTTCTCACTTCATCATCTGAATCATACTCGGCGCTGACGAAAATTCGATGGTTTCGATCGAGGGTACCATGACTGTCCTTGAGCAGCTCGGACTAGATTGTAAAGTGATATGTATCACGACAGAAGGAAAGTGGGAGATCGGACAACGGTTCAAAGGATCAACAAGAACGGGGAAGAAATATGAATAACAGCACCGTGAATTACGACCAGCTGTCGAACCGCGAATATTGCAGAAAGTTGTTACGCGAGGGGGCTGTATTGGGAGCTGACGTTAGCGGAAGAGCAACTCACATGGGAATTTCGCGGGACGCACGAGAATTCATCGAGGACATCCAACGCAGAATAATTATCCCTGCGCTCTGCTCCTCGTCCTCATCTCAGTCTCCTTCGACGCCGAGATTCTCTCCTTTGTAGTCATTCTCATCCTCACTCAAGCCCTCGTCGTCCTCTCCTGTGTCCTCTTCTTCACCGTCGTATGGGCCATCCTCGGTGTGGACGAAAAACTTTGATGACCTTCACCTGGGGGAAAAACAGCATGATAGTTTGCCGTGCTCTGCACGGAGTGGGTGACATGGAGGGATTCCAACGGACAATGTGATCTGGAGAGAAGGGCGGCAATAGTGGAAATGCACTCATCCTGAGCTCGCGCTCCGAAACAGTGAGATGACGGAGAGCCGGTGTCGTCAACGCATCGAGCAGCATCTTGTTTGACACTTCAAGCCCGGCGTCGACATCGAGTAAAATGAGTGACCGAAGAATGCATCAGTGGTGGAATGTCTTCGAAATGAATAAAATCATCCCACAGGGAACCGCTGAGTTCGACGAGGGAAACAGCGCGCCGCAGAATATGGGCCACGTGCACAGGCTCGCACCTATCGAAGGAGATCCTGGTGAGCTGCGACCACGGCAACGTTACATATGAAGGATTGAAGCCCATGGCAAGGTCGACTGTTGTCAATAGAGGTGCATCATGGAAAACAGTCGCTGCCGGTTCCGGATCCTCAAATCCGCTTGGGCCGACGGTCAGATCACGGAGTAAAGGGAACGGGCCCTGAATCCAGCAAATATCACCGAAGGGAATGACCAGCATCATGCGCTCCCAGCGTGCCGCGTGGGTAATAATTACGCCCGCCCAACGAGGATCCAGGCAGTCGATGCCCGCATCCACCTCCAAAGAAATCGATAGCGGAAGATGCGCGGATCGGGCAAGCCAGGTGTGGAGGATATTGAGGAGGGCAGGGAAAGAACGTTCTGCGCTAGCGCGTAGTTCGATCATGGCGGCGCGCCACAGGCGCGGTGTGCTGAACGCTATGTCTCGCCATGCCTGGCATATTTGGCCCAGGAGCGTGGGAGAGTAGAGTCCAGTGAGCGGTGGATGCTCCGGATAGGGAGGGAGAAAATGCATGAATATCTCTGAAGTGATTTCGACGGGGAGGATGAGGATGGGGGATATGTCATTGCCAAGGTGCGTCTGCGAGTCCGCCAGCTCGAGATGCGCGGCCGTAGTAGATTTTTCGAGAGCTAGAACATTCAGCTCAGTAATATGGGTAGCAGTAAGAAGTTCCGAGAGCGAGGATATCGCGCTTTCGCTGTTCGGGCTGTGCTCTAGGGCTCCCCACCGTACAGTATACGGTTACGACCGTATACCTTACGGCTCTTTACGGTCGCCGACCGACCATAGCCGTAACCGTAAATTTAGTTCCAGGCCCCTCTACGGTACGGTACGGTCAAGTATACGGTATATTACGGTCATGACGGCCGTATTTTTGGAAATTAATTAATAAAGTATATATCTAAGCTTGTTGGAGGGATTGCAGGGCGTCTTCAAGGCCCTTACGCTTCAGACGAAGGTGGTGCTTCACCAACATCAGTGTCCGGATTGTTCCTGGCTTAAGCTTGAACACCGTAAGCAAATGGTGTCTCTTCCGCCTGAGAAGACGCGCTCAACGGCAACGGCAGAACCTTCCAGCGTAGCGTGAGTAAATTTGAATGCATCCGGGAAGCTATAGCCTACCGGGGATGGACATAATATCGCGCGCTAGCCGATAAAGTCGAGGAAACTCTGATTCCAAGCGTACCACCATTGGACGGGATCGGTCTGTGCGGGGGCGCGAGGAGCATCAAATAACGCTCTAGCTCCTCGGCTTCTCCCTCCTCATCCGATCCTTGGTCGTAGGCGGCAAAATTAATAATGCCGGGGCGAGAAGTCGTGGTATTTGTGGGTGCAGAGGCAGTAGCAGTCGAATGGGTGGTGGTTGAAGATAACACCGGATAATTGTTATCGAAATATGATTGAAACGCCACCTTCTGCACCTCAAGATAGGGTAAGAGCACATCATCGTTAGCGTAGTCTTTTCGGAGTTTCGAGGTTTTGTACTACTACGAGTTGACTGTACGCACAATATTAAACTAAAAGTAAAAGAATAAAGCAACATATGAGACAATGAAAAGACGGCTTGCTTGTTCAGACGGCGTCCCAGAGGGTGCGGGTGCAGACACGGTGCCACGACTGTTTGATCGGCGCGAGGTGCATCATGCCGCATGCTGGCGGAACGTGATGGGCGACTTGGCGCGTTAGCATTGGGCGGCACCGAGAGTGCCAGAGATGCACCATTTTCGGTCAATTTACGGTCCGTATGGTGCCGTGTACGGCCGTATGTGTACGGGTGCATACGGTGCTACTCACGGTCAGTACCCGTAACCGTACAAAGTACGCTGGAGGGCCATACGGCACGGCTACGGACCCGTATGAACCGTACCCGTATACCATATTATACGGTTACGGTGCCGAGCCCTACTGTGCTCCATCGTCGAGTCAGTAGGCCTATAAACACCGGGCTGGAGGCTCCCACGGTCAATGGATTGAATTTCAACAATAAATCGGCTCTTACCTCTTGAGTTTCAAGGAAAGTAAACGGTACTACTTAGACAGGACGTCGTGGTAGAGGCAAGAAAGCAAGCGCGGTTTCATCATTGATTAACTGATCGGCTGGCGGCATGTGGCGTGTCGACCGCGCAAAAACCCCCCGCTTAAGCGCTCAAGCTCAAGGATTGCATATAAAAGCAGAGATAATTGGCCTGTTACATTGGGTTTCCATTTTACAGCAGATATTCATCAAAATAGTTTGAATCGCAACATTAAATCTTATTCGGCACGCGTCTCCTGCGCGCTAGAATACCGTTGTGCTCCCGCATAATAGGACGAGGGCTCTGAGAGTGCCTCCAAAAAAAATTATCGCCTAGTCTGAATGCTTTTTTTCTTTTTAATGTGCACCATCCGAATTTCCAAAGCATACACTACGTTCCGCAACCTCCTAGGCAGAGCTTGGCTATGTGAGTGAAGCTTCAGGTAGGTCTGCGCAGGTGGCTAGGCAGACCCAATTACAGCTGAAGTGGAAGTTACTGGTCAGCTTCAGGCTTGAATTTGGACGGTTGAACAAAACAAGTTAACAACCATATAGTCCTATAAATTCCATGCCATGGAGGCAACTGGAAATCACGAGGGAAAAAAATCGCGGACTTTGCGAACCCCAAGCGCCCGTAACTTGGATTTTTGCAACATCTGGAATGTGGCACAAAAGGATGCCAAATAGTGGTTGGTAACTCATCTTGTTCAACCCTCCACATTTAAGCCTCAAGTTGACCAGTAAATTCCCAATAAATTCCACTTCAGCTGTAATTTGATCGAATCAAAACAGCGATCAATTCTTCGGCAGGCCTCCGGGTGGTCTTCAAGGAGGAATCCAGTCCTCAGTTTGGGCTAGCAATGTATCTAGAGACACATACAACCTATTATAGACCCAATGGGCAGTTATTTTCTAGGTCGACAAAAAAAAACTTCGCGCAGAGTTCGCGCGCAGGTTTGATTTTGCACCATTGGGAACGTCATAAGATACACGTAATTCGCTGGCGGCTTTGTTTTGGAATATGGACGAGCATTAGATAGGTGTCGGTGTGATGTGTTCTCGAGAAACATATACAAAGGAGTTCTTGCGGAAATTTGCTGATACAGCACAAATCCGCGATTGAGCTAGCTGGGAGAAACACGAGTGGAATTTGTGCTACCTGGATATTAACGTACAACGTATAGGAACACACCCATCATTGTTCTAGGCGGCGTTCCCTTCACTGAAGTCCAGTGAGACAATGCCAAACAGTATGCACTTCGCTCGCAGGCCAGGTTTGAAGGGCGGATCCGGCGTCACTTGCGCGTTTCCGTGGCCTCCCGTCTCACATCCACTGAGTCTCATCGGCGTGTAAGACTTTGTATAAGTATATAGGTTCCGTTACCAGAAATTTCATGTATCAGGGCGCCCAAAAACGTAACTTAAATCTTTAAGCGCTCCTGACAACCCAAGGTGAGCGTGCAGGTTCATTTCCGCCACGCCCAGCGCTGAAGTCGGGTTCGAAAGCCTAACAATGCTGTAAAGTATTAGAGTCTATTCTTCCGCCATGCTCGCACAGGACATGGCACCATTTAGAGCTTGAAGCAGGATTTTCAAAGGGGAGTTCATTTCGATGACAGCGATAAATGAGTTTTGAAATTCGTTCATTTTTATTTAGTAGTTTTAGTAGTTATCCCTTTCCCAACGAGGCCAGCTCTAGCGCTAACTTGGCAGAGAGTCTTACGGATTCGCATATGTGCACTGCAGATCTCATGGACGCCTAGTATTCCAGACTTGGCTTGATACAGATCTACCCCGAACCGTTCCGGCGGCCACCTCGTGCAGCTCGTCTACTGACGTTGAACAATATGTGGGACCACACAGAAAGCGCTGGTATGGGCGCTGACAGGATGATATGTTGGGTTCGAAGCTCAGAATACACAGGGGTCAACCCCAAGGCTGAACTGCCGACAAATCGTCGAACTTTGTTGCTGGTAAAACCGAATGGCACATATTGTAAGGTAAGGATACACTCAATATCAAGAATGAGAGTATGGAGAGGCATAAGCAACTCACAGAAAGAGTTTGTTTAGGTCCAATGTTTCCTGAATCGAATGGAGCTGACGAAGAAGATGAGAGCGCCCGAAGAGGTACTGTTAGACGCGCAAAGTGAACTTCTATTGTGCGCTCACAATCCGATCGTAGGCTTCATAGAAATTCATATCGGACTCGCTAGGCGCCGGATGGGCGCTGCCTTGGCATCGAAAGTCCTGCAGATATATAAGATGTGGCATGAAGGAGCAGGAAACTTAAACAATAATCGTGTGACACTCTCCCTCGTCTCAAATTCTGCGTCGCATAACTCGCTCATGCATATCAAAAACATCTTCGCCATCATCGTTGTGGCCTCGATCACTACTCTCGTCCAAGGCATAGACCTCTGCGCCTGGCCCAGCACTGAGTCCTGCTCTGGGATCGCCATTTGCTGCTTCGGTCTGCAGAAAAACGGTTGCTGCAGCAATCTCCCGGCCAACGTGGGGTTCTCCATCTCCTACAACCCGTTGGAGAGCTCCAACGCCTTCGGCCAGGCGTGGACTCGCAGCGATTGCCGTGACCCTGGAGGAATTGGCACAAACGCGGTTGGCCCAGGAGACAGGTGTTATAATGGTCACGGTGTCAAAGCCAACAGCATGGCTTGGGCCAACTTTGGCGACCGCCGCCGCTTCGATGGAAACAGCACGGAGACCGTTTCTCCCAACGCATTCGTGTACACCACCAATGGTGTTGAGAAAGCTATCAGGATCCCTGAACATCCCGGCGCCATCGATACGCTCTTCGAGCTCCACCAGAAGGGTGATTTCGCCACCCTTGAAGGCTACGAGACCATTGCGAGGACCGGTGAGCATTTAACATCATTGTCGAGGGCTACCACTGATCAGTCCCAGAATAATAGCCGATATCACCGTTCCCTGGATGGAGAAGCGGATGGCAGAGTGTTTGTGGATCTGGAGGACACCGGAATTCATAGTCTTTTTGAATATCCTTGTATATGACTATTCAGAAACCGCCTTTTTTGATCTATCACCCAATAAATTGAAACGAGAACAAATAAGAGGTTCTCTGTGGATAACTTCGCAGAATCACTTCTCTTCGCGTGTCGGTCCGATCCCCCTATTCCAAGAATTCCAAGGGTCTAAATCGACCGCAAGACCGATTATTTCTGACTATAATTGGTGGCAAATTTGCCGCCACAAACGGCCAATTTGAGCCCTCGGAATGGCTGCATTGTCTAGCCTCTAAATACCAGCACTCATGGTGTACCTATAGTACCAGCTATGGAGGCATTATACCACATACTAAATTCATGCGGCCCTCTGTTTGGGACGGTCTTACAGCTTGGCTAGAACTACCGCTTTAACTTTATGCCAGTGCGCAGTGTTGGGTAACCTAACCATTCCTTAAACTGGCTCTGGCAGGCATCCCCGATTGTCCCCGTTGTGTTACTAATTTCAGATCTGTCGACCGCAGAAGACGTCGTACAAGTTTCCCGGTTGCCGAAGAAAAAATCACAGCACAGCGCAAACTTGACCACATTCTGCGGCGGGTGTTAATTATTATATGGTCAGGTATCGCCGATAAAGCTTGGGATTGCAAGCTTCAAATTTCAGGGGGCGGGCGCCGAAATCCTATTTCCTTTGCATCGCAGTCTCGGGTGTTGTGTATCGGTTGCAGCGAGCCAGCGAAAACCTAACAAGAACAAACACATTCCGGTCTAAGCGTAATCTCACATCAATACATCAATTCGATCATTTATCTGCCGTTGCGCTTCACACTCTGGGCATTTTCCAAATGCATCAAGTATGGAACGCGGCCCAACCGCCGCAGTCCACCACTATGAACAAAAAGAATATGCGTGCAGAGATATAAGAACCAAGTATGCAAGTAATAGTACGTAGTAATACACATGAGGGTGGTATACGTAAGGATTATATATATATGTGTGTCTGGACAGTGAGTATAATATCATACGTGTATGCATGCATAGCAGTGTCGAGACAGTAGGCTGCGTCGCATGAATAAAGGATTTATGCGCAGCCTTGTTTGGGAGGGGGCCGCCGCCGTCGACGCCGCCTCCTCTGCGTTTGTATTCACCTGCGACGACGCGTTCACCGACGAAGACAATGGCCCTTTCGCCCACGATGATGACGCATTCACCGCTGATCGTGCGGGGGGAGGTGGGGCTCCGGCTCGGACTAGGCGCTGGGGCGGCTCGAGTTTGATTTCGACAGATTTCGACCCGGCGGAGAGTGGATAAGGGGTCGTGGGCGGTGGGTCATTCATTCGCTCGTGCATCGATTTCTTCCGTTTGGTCGTAGGTCTTGGGTTTCTTTATCTCTCAGCAATTTTGTTTCTGTTTCCTCCTCGTTATTTGACTCTGTTCCGCCCATTCTAAAAACGTACCCTCATCCACAAGCAGTATACAATTCACTTGCAGTCGAAGTTTTTTGCGCAACCTCATCTTCACAGTAGTTGCGCGTTTCGGTGTCCTCTCGTTTCACATCCACTGAGTCTCATCGGCGTGGAAGGCTTAGTACACGGACATAAGTTCGTTACTCTGGAATTGTTATGTATCAGGGCGCCCAAAAACGTAACGTAAACCTTTAAGCGCTCCGACTGACACCCCAAGGTGAACGTGCAGGTTCTTTTCCGCCACGCCCAGTTGCTTGCAGCGCTCAAGTCCGGTTCGAAAGCCTAATAACGCTGTCAAGTATCAGCGTCTATGCCTCTGCCGTGGTTACACTGGACACGACGCCATTTCGAACTTGAAGCAAGAACCTTGAAGGGAAAAATTCACTTTGATGATGGCAAGTCTCGAAGTTCGTTCGTTTTGTGTGTCTACATTTAGTAGTTATCCTTTTTTCGACGAAGCCAGCTCTGGCGCAGACTGTGCAAAGCGACTGACGAAGTTGCATACATGCATTGCAGACCTCATGGCCTGCGCAATATTCCAAGTTCGGTTGATACATATCTACCCCGAACCGTTCCGGCGGCAATCTCGTGCAGCTCGTCTATTGACGTTGAACAATATGTGGGATCACACAGAAAGCGCTGGTATGGGCGCTGACGGGATGATATATTGGGCTCGAGCCTCAGAATACACAGGGGTCAACTCCAAGGTTGAACTGCCGACAAATCGTCAAGTTTTGTTGTTGATAAAAACAGAATGGCACATACCGGAAGGCAGGGATACACTCACTATGAAGAATGAGAGTATGGTGAGGCATAAACGACCCACAGAGGGAGCTTGTTTATATTTAGGTTCAACGTTTCCTGAATCGAATGGAGCTGGCGAAGAGTAGAGAGCGCCCGAAGAGGCACTGTTAGACGCGAAAAGCGAACTTCTATTGTGCGCTCACAATCCGATCGTAAGCTTCATAGAAATTCATATCGGACTCGCTAGGCGCTGGATGGGCGCTGCCTTGGCATCGAGAGCCCTGCAGATATATAAGATGTCGCATGAAGGATCGGAAACTCAAACAATAATCGTGCGGCACTCTTTCGTCTCAGATTCTTCGTCGCACACAACTTGCTCATGCTTTTCAAAAACATTTTCGCCACCATCGTTGTGGCCTCGGTCACTCCTCTCGTCCAAGGCATAGACCTCTGCGCCTGGCCCAGCACTGAGTCCTGCTCTGGGATCGCCATTTGCTGCTTCGGTCTGCAGAAAAACGGTTGCTGCAGCAATCTCCCGGCCAACGTGGGGTTCTCCATCTCCTACAACCCGTTGGAGAGCTCCAACGCCTTCGGCCAGGCGTGGACTCGCAGCGATTGCCGTGACCCTGGAGGAATTGGCACAAACGCGGTTGGCCCAGGAGACAGGTGTTATAATGGTCACGGTGTCAAAGCCAACAGCATGGCTTGGGCCAACTTTGGCGACCGCCGCCGCTTCGATGGAAACAGCACGGAGACCGTTTCTCCCAATGCATTTGTGTACACCAGCAACGGTGTTGAGAAAGCTATCAGGATCCCTGAACATCCCGGCGCCATCGATACGCTCTTCGAACTCCACCAGAAGGGTGATTTCGCCACCCTTGAAGGCTACGAGACCATTGCGAGGACCGGTGAGTATTTAATAGCATCGTTCAAGGGATACCACTGATCAGTCCCAGAGGTTTAAGCATAGTATCTGGGGCGATGTCACAGTTCACTCAAGCTGGAAGGAGAAGTGGATGTCAGAGCATTTGGGGATCTAGCGGACGCCGGAATTCATAGTCTTTTTGAATGTCCTTGTATATGACTATTCAGATACTGCCTTGTTCGATCTATCACACAAGAAATTGGAAGAGGTTATTTGCGGATACCGTCGCAGAATCACTTCCCGTCGCGCATCGGACTTGAGCTCCACGTGATCGCGTCGAGTCTGACGCCATTCCAAGAATTCCAAGGGCTTTCCAAATCGGCCGAATGACCGATTATTTCTGACCATAATTGGTGGGAAATTTGATGCCACTGACGGCCTCTTTCAGCCCTTGGAATGTCCGGCTGCGTTGTCTAGTCGGGCTCCGGCACTCGTGGCGTACCCATACTAGTAGCTACCGAGGTGTTATATCACAATTCGGCCCGGCCCTCTATTTGGGACGGTCTTACGGCGTGGCTTACTTTAAATTTATGCCAATTGGCAGCGTTGGATAACTTAACCATTCCTTAAGCTGGCTCTGGCAGGCATCCCCGATCGTCCCCGTTGTCTTGCTAATTTCAGACGTGCCGACCACAGAAGACGTCGTACAAGTTCCCCAGTTACCGAAGCAAAAATTAAACAAAATATATAAAGACAGCACAGCACAGCGCGCTCCGTGGGGCAGGTGCTGTGTAATTATTATATCGTCATATCGCTTCGCTGATAAAGCTTGGGAATGCAAGCATCAAATATTCAAGGGTCGGGCACCGAAATCAAATTTCATTTCAGCGCCGCAGTCTACCGCAGTCTCGGGTGTTGTGTATCACTGCAGCTTGCCAGTGGAAACCTAACAAGAACAAACACATTCTGGTCCAAGCGCGATCTCACATCAATACACCAATTCGATCATTTATCTGCCGTTGCGCTTCATAGTCTATGCATTTTCCAAATGCATCAAGTATAGAACGCGGCGCCACACGCCGCAGTCCACCACTATGAATAAAAAAATATATGCAAGTAATAGTACGTCATAATACACATGAGTGGTATACGTATGGAGTATATATATATATGGTGTGTATATGTCTGGATAGTGAGTATAATATCATATGTGCATGCATGCATAGCGGTGTCGAGGTGATAATAAGTGTGCGGTACGGAGATAGATAGCGCAGAGGAGCCAAAAACAAAATTGCAGAGAGATAAAGAAAAACCAAGACTGGTGACGCCAAACGGAAGAAATCGAAGCACGAAAGAGTGAATGAATCACTCAACGCGACGAATCACCGCCCGCGACCCTTCATCCCCTCCCCGACGGCTCGAAATCAAACTCGAGCCGCCCCAGCACCTCATCCGAGCCAGATCCCCGCCCTCCCGCGCTCACCGGCGAATGCGTCATCATCGTCGGCGAGGGCGTCATCGCCGTCGTTGGCGAACGCGTCGTCGCAGGCGAATGCAAAGGCAGCGGCGGCGGAGGCGGCCCCCGCCCCAGCCCAACAAGACTGCGCATAAACTCTTCATTCATGCGTCGCAGCCGCTCGTCCACCTCTGACTCGCTTGTGAGCATCGCGCCGGCGGGGGAGCGACGCGGCTGCTGCTGATCATCACGCGATAGTTGCTGCTGTTCATGGTGCGCGCCATCGTCGAACGCCGCCCCCGCAGCAGGGACGATCGTGCGCGCGCCGGCAGTGCTTCCACTCCCGCGCACCGTCCCCCCGCGACTCGTCCCGGGAGAGCTGCTACTGCTGCCGGGCGGCGCAGAAGAATCTCGACTCAGGCTCCGATCCTTCCTTTGTTGCTGCTCGAGCCGCGACCCGCCCCAACAGCGGTCGCGGCGCATCGATGTCCTTCACGAATGTCGAGATGTCGTCGTCCGGCTGTTGCTCGTCCGGCGTCGCCGCGCGCTTGAGCTGCGATAAAGAAAAAAACGGAGTTAGAATCCATCACATGAAGGGAAGAAGAAAGAACTCACAAAACTCCCGCTCCGACTCCTGGCCGCACCGCCCGCACTGCCCGTGCGCTCCCTCACCCCACCGCCCACACCACCCACACCAATGCTCCCACTCCCACTCCCGCTCTCCCCGCTGCCCCCACTGCCGACGCTGCTCCCTGCCGCGGCTCCATACCGGTGCGGGAAGCTGCTCGAGTAGCGCTTGCGCATCGGGATCGCGCCGGCGGTGCCACCCCCTGCGGCATCGCTCCCCGCGCTCGTCCCCGTTGGCGAGGGTGCCTGCGGCTGCGGCTGCGGGAACGCCACCCCGCCGCCAGGCAGCCCCGCAGCCCCACCCGCACCCGCACCGATGCCACCCGCCAACGGCGACCCGGGCCCCACAATCGGCGACCCCGCGCGCCCCGGGCTCCCCGATACGGACGAGACCCCGCGCAGCAGCGACGTACTCAGCGAGCTCCGCGAGAGCGTGTTGCTCTTGAACGGGTTGATCGCGACGGGCACGCTCACGCCCACCCCGGCCACTCCACTCCCAACGCCACTCCCCCCTGCAGCCCCGACGCTCCCCATGCCCATCCCACCCCCACTCCCACCCCCACTCGCCCCAGACCCCCCAGCGCCGCCATACGCATACCCGGCCCCAATCGGCACGCCCTTCTCCCTTTCCCTTTCCCTCTCCCGCTCGCTCGGCGGCCCCGCACGCGCATACGACGCCGACCCCTCCCTTTCTCTCTCCATCCCCCCCTGCAAGCTCGCGCCCTCCTCCCTCATCCCCCCAACAGACCCCCCACTCCTCGGCAGCACAAACCGGTCCACCACATCCGCGCCCCCGCCGCCCCCAAACCTACTATTCCCCCCGCCCGCATTCCCGCTCCCGCTGAACCCCGAGACGTGCACCCCCATGCGATACGACGGCGGCCCGCTCCCGCCGCCCGTCGAGTCCACCCGCGCGCGCATGCCCATCCCCACGCCCCCACCGGTGCCCCCCGACCCGCGCAGCGCCCCGAACGATGCGGGCGACCCCGACCCCGACCCCGAGCCGCCCGACGCCGCGATTGAGCGCCGCGCAAGTGTGGGCACGAACTCGTCCGCGTCGTCGTCCTGCGCTTGCTCGCTGTGCGCGGCGAGGCCGCGCGGGAGCGCGCTGGCGCGCGCGGAGGGGCTGGGCGGGGGCGAGGTGCTTGAGGGGACGCGGCTGTGTGTGAGTGCGTGTGTGCGAGAAGGCGGGGAGGTGCTCGAGGGCACGCGGGTGCGCGAGGAGAGGGACGACGGAGAGGACGAGAAAGAGGGGAGGGGGCGGCGCGCGGGAGCGGCGGCGGTATTGGTGAAGGTGGTGGTGTCGTGCGCGTCGAGGACGGCGAAGCGCGAGGAGAGGAGGGCCTCGAGCGACTCGAGGGTGAAACCGGGCGTGGTGAGGTAGGTTGTGGAGAGGGTGAGGATGCCTAGGACGTAGGAGTCAGCGATGGAACGGGCGGAAGGGAGAAGAGAGAGGGACAGGGGTGTGGGTGGATAGTGCGGGTCCGGAGGGAGGTAGAGGGGGAAAGGAATCGTGATGCGCGAAGAAGTGTAGTGGAGATGGGAATGGAAGGGAAGGAGGGAAGCAAGGTAAAGATCGACGTTGCGACAGGGGCAGAACCTCGATCGGCGGAGGCAGAATTGCAATGACGCATGGATAAGGGATAAGCGCTCTCACATGCATATGAGAGCGATAAGATAGGATGAAGACGATGAGGATGGGAGTATAACGGTGCAGGGCGGGAGAAAGGGAGGCGAGGATGAGGATGAAGGGGGGCAAAGACGCTTGTGTCGGAGAACCGAGTGGAGGTGGAGGGTAGAGGGAGAGCGCGATGCGAAGGAGACAAAACGGGAAGAGGAAAGGAGCGCGGTGAGCGTGAAAAGTAGTGAGGAGAGAAGGATAGTAAGAGTAATGGAAGAGACTGCTGAAGGGATTCAGGATGACGGAAATGGAGGGGGGAGGGGAGGGGGACGTAGGCAAAAAAAAAGGGGGGGGGGGGGGGGAGAAAAGAAAAGAATATGGGCAGGGAGGGATGAAATGGGCGCATACGAAAGAACGGGGGCGGAATAGGAAGGGGGGAAGAAGAGAAAACGAGAAACAGACTCACCAGCAGGATGCGCAATCCCCGGAAAAACATGCGTGCTCGTCGGCAATGGCGCCGCCCCCGTCTGCGGCGCAGGCGACTCCCCAAACTCCAGCGTCGTCTCTCCCCCGCCCCGCACCTCGCGGAACCCTCCTCCTCCTACCCTCCACCCTGGGCCGCCGTCGTCGTCAGGCCGCAGCCGCACAACGACGCGCATGCCCTTCCCCCCGCCGTTACCCGCCATCCCCATCCCCATCCCGACGCCCATGCCACCGCGCGCGCCGCGCCCCGCGAGCTTGCGCACGACGCGCCACGCGGGGAGGATGCGCAGCAGCGCAAACAGCGCGCGGAACAGCGGGATCGCGTTCTTGTAGATCGTGGGCGGGAGCACCTCGTCTCTGTCCCCGTTGTCTGTGCTGGACGTCGAAGATGCGGACGACGACGCAGAGGACGCAGACGATGACGGGGAGGTCACAAAGCGCAGGACCCACTCCTCAAGCAGCACCCAGCGCGGCTCGGGCTCGACGCGCGTGCGGGATGCGGCGTGCACGAGAGCGAGGCCGCCGCCCGCTGGTGGGACAGCGAGGAGGATTTGGAGCGTGAGGGGCTTTGCTGCGTCATTTGTGGGCGTCGGATCCCTATCACCCGGCGCTAATGGTGGAGGCGGCGGAGGAGCGGAGGACAGCGCGCGATAAGCGTCCAGCTCCGCGGGCGGGGCTGGCGCAAGTGGCGTTTCGAGGTTAAACTGCGTGGGATATAGGTGAATAAAATAGAAAAAAATCGGGAGGAGATAAAGATTAAGACGACTCACCCACTTGTCCACCCTCGCGGTCGCAGGGTTTGAAGAGAAGGCATCTGTTGCGCGGGCGGCGTAGAGGACATGGAAGAGCTTGGTGTAGATGTGGAACGCGATCTGGTCCGACTTTGCGCTGTCCCCAGCCGCCATCCCGACGCTTCCGTGTCCCGAGGCCGAGGCTAAAATATTCGTAGGGTGATTTTCTGAGGTCCCAAGCTTTATCCCAGGCAAATTTTGGGGCCAATAACGCAGATCAGATCCCCCGGGTTCTACTGCACGAGGAAAGACCGGGAAAGGGCTGGTGGCCTCGATACCAGAGAGTCGCAGCAGCAGACGACCCAAAAGAAGTCCTCAAGTTCCGGACCCCGGGAATCCCAGCGGCAAGAGTATATGAAGCCTCCAGAGAGCAGTGTACCACGGTGAGTGGCAGCAGGAAGCAAGCAGGTCAACGCAGCAAGCGCATTGAAGTCGCGCAGCTTGGGGAGACGAAATGGAGTTGGTAGCCACGTGATGTGATGTGATCCAATGATGATCGGAGGTCTGGGCCGGTCGGTCGCCTTGGCCGATGGCAAAATTAATGCAATTATGTATATGAGAGAAGGGACACGAATCTTGAGTAAGCTATACGGGATGGGTGAAGCAACATAGCAGCTTGTATAATCGAAAGAAAAAAATCAGGAACACAACGCACAATGCCCTCGAGAGGAGTCGAACCTCTGTCTCCCACTGACACCATTCGCGATGAGTTATGGGTGGTGAGTGATTTACCATTCACCAACAAGGGCCCTATATCTTTTCAATTACCCTTGCCATGGTGCCTTCGAAACTCGATTTTAGGCAATCTGCTCAAAGAAACATCCGGCCCGACTCGGATTCACGCTGCGACTCAGGATGCGCGTGAACGAGTAGACATTAATCAATTATTTTAACATGGCCTCTATGTCTTCATCTGAACATGCCTATTGGCGTTCTAAAACCGTGGCACCAAAAAAAAGCGGCTTACGAACGGACCCATGCCCCCGGGAGGATTCGAACCACTGTACCGTTTAGTGGCGGGCTTCCAAAGTCGGTGGGTGATTTCCCATTAATCAACAAGGGCTTATATACAGCAGTTTGAACCAGGATATGGTCCCTTCAATAATCAATTCATGAGACAAGACATCGAAGAGCGTGGCAGGACCTCAGATTCGAATGGTTGATAGCGGGTGGGTCATTTACCATTAAATCAACAAGGGCTAAAGATTCCAATTGGGACCGAGTATGACTACCATTAGACGACAATAATACAGGGGTCGGATGAAAAATCTACGAAGGCTCGCTCACTTCTAGGAATACAGCGACCACGCAAGCAGCTCATTCAAACGAAGTTCATTCCCCTTTGACGCGGATAAGCGCAGTTGTTACATGCGCTTCATAAGCCGCCTGTTTACCAGGATGAATGAGAATAGCAACAAAAAGACATCGTTCTACGCCCTAATACCCTCGGGAGGATTCGAACCTCTGTCTCCCATTGAATATTCAAGACATTCGGATTTCGGAACAGTACAGTCAGTGGGTGATTTACCATTAATCAACGAGAGCTTATATGCGCCAATTCAAAGTACGAAATGGCTCCTTCAAAAATTGATTTCATGCAAAAAAAAAAAAAAAGGTAGTCGTACTGCCCTCCATGCCCTCGGGATGATTCGAACCTCCGTCTCCCACTGAGAATCTTGTGACTCTTCACAAAGTCGGTGGGTGACTTGCCATTAATCAACGAGGGCTTATATACAGTAAATCAAACCAGGATATACCCAGCTCGAAAATTGATTTTAGGTGGCGCGACAAAAAAAAGAGTCGTACAACTCTCCTATGCCCTTGGGAGGATTCGAACCTCCGTCTCCCACTATAAGTTTCTATGCTTTGGGTGAGAGACTTGCGGACCATTTAAGCCAGTAATCAATAAGGGCTTGTATGCAGCTATTCGAACCCGGATATGGCTCCTTCCAAAATGGATTTTAGGTGTTACGAAAAAGAAAATATAGATGCCCTCCAAATGCCCTCAGGAGGATTCGAACCTGCGTCTCTCACGGACCTACTTCTGTACTCCACTAGTGTAGTGGGTGATTTCCTATTAATGGACGAGCGCTTATACACAGCAACTCAAACTACGACGGTGCCTTCAAAAATTGCTTCTCCCACTGATGTGTTTGCGGTCCTTGCAAAGTCGGTGGGGATAATCCAGTATTTCTAACCAGGATATGGCTCCTTCAAAAATCGTTCTTCCGCCATGCTACGAGAAAAAGAAAACACAGCAGGAGATCATATCACGCCCTCAGGAAGATATAATAATGGCTTCTCAGAAAATCGATTTCAGGCACTATGAAAAAGAAAACATAGAAGCAAATAGCATCATGCCCTCGGCAGGATTCGAACCTCCGTCTCCCACTGAGCCTCATGTGGTACAGCAATCACGCAAAGTCGGTGGGTGATTTCCCATTAATCAACGAGGGTTTTACACCCATTCACTGAACCTTGACATGGCGCCAAAACTGGAACAAGAAATATTACAACCTGGTTCCCCCTATTTTTTTTCGGCCAACGATAAATGTTGGTGGAAAATTGACGAGGCCCATGGCCACAGCTTTAGTCAACCGTAAACCTCCTTCAAAGGTCTATCCACGAATATGCAACAAAGATATGCCGGCGCCGATCCCATCCTCGTCTCCCACCGACCCGTGTATTATCATATCGATTTATCGAATCAGCGTGGACTAAGTACTTACCTCACCGCGAACATTGATTCTTTGAAATCCAAAGCAGAAATTGTGCCTATTTAGTTCAGCTCCATCCCCTCGGGAGGATTTGAACCTCCTTCAAGTTCCCCGACTTAGACTCTGTTCTTGCTGCTCAGACTCTATGTAGGTGATTTTACCCTTCTATATACAGCAGATGTGCTGTCCTGCAATTCTCGATTCCCCTTGTGCACCAGCCATGCGTAGGACTCAAAACTCCGTCTTCCGCGCCTCAGTCCAGCTATAATCAAAATGAGATTCATTATGAGGCGCAACAAAATAAATTCAACAGACGTTTCATACGTGGGAGAATTCGAACCTCCATCTCCCACCAGTACAAATAGTGTCCCAGTATTAAAATTGATTGGGGAGTGATTTCCCGTCAATCCACGAGGGCATTTGACCGCAGAAAATATGCCCCACTCCTACCAACATCCCAACTTGAAGTCCATATATTTATTATTGGAACGCGGGGGCTTTTTTTCTTAGTTTCAACGTGCAGTTCATTCACCAACCAGATAAAGTGCAAATAAATTGATTCAAATAAAACAGAACGTTGGAACTGAACGCTGGGAATTCAACTTGAACACAACTTTTTCTTCGAATCTAACGATCCTCGGCGGCCTCTACTCACAACACGTACAATCACTTGCGTGACCTAAAGTCGTGACCGTGCCTTTTTCTTCACCGCGTCCTCTGGCTGAGCTACTGCTGCCCCTCGCTTCTTTAACGGGTAAGAATCCACGCCGCTATGAACTCTTTAGACTGAGTATTGAAGCCTTCAACAATTTTATAGACCTGCCCGCCTCACAAGTGACACGCTTCGCCGATGGTCCATTCCGAGGACACTGCGAACAGATCCGAGTCTTCGCGCTCGCATATCCGCTCCCGTATTTTTGAACTGGATGCTCACATATTAGCTCTTGAAGAATCACTCGTTACCACGCGCTACGAACGGGAGAACTTGCAGTCGCAACTGGACAACTACACATACCCCATCCTCACCCTCCCCGTCGAAATAACTTCGGAAATATTCTTCCACGTCCTTCCCGTATACCCATTGCGTCCTCCGCTCACTGGACTACTGTCGCCAGCACTCTTGGGACAAATTTGCCGTCGATGGCGCGACATCGCGTTCAGTACTCCTCGACTGTGGAGGGCCATCCAGTTAAACATTGAGTGGAAGTGCCATCTCGACATGCAGCTCGATGCGCTCGCCACTTGGCTTTCCCGCTCCAAGGATTGCACCCTGTCTATATCCTTGGAGTACAAGTTGGAGTCAGAGCTGTGTTCCTCCAAGCTACCTGATATCACGGAAGCCCTTATCTCGAACGCGGCACGCTGGGAATATGTTCACCTCATCATTCCTTTCCTTGATCTTCACTGGATTCGGGGTCCCTTTCCTCTTCTCCGTGCCCTGTCCATTGGCAAAAGTAATTACGACGATGGGCGGGAAATTTCACTGGCGAGCCCGTTCCACGACGCACCGCAATTGCAGAAAGTTGTTCTCTGCGTGCTGTTTGACCCGTCTTGAGCGTATCTTCCGTGGTGGCAGTTTACGAGCATCTCCGCTGATAAATGCGAGCCAAGCGTGTTGGGCAATATTCTATCCCATGCTGTTTCCCTCATCGATTTCGATGGCACCTTGTGGGACGATGACGACGGTGTCCCACCAGTTGCACCACTAGCATATCTCCAATCGTTGATTCTACACGACGAATGCAAAACTAAACGTGGAGCCCAAAAGCTGCTACTCGATGCGCTTACCACTCCGGCCCTTCGACATCTCACGGTTTCAGAGCGCGAGCTCGGCCCTGATTATCTGTCGACGATTACCTCTGCGCTGTCTAGATCCAAGTGTTCCTTGGTATCTCTGCACGTAACCCATGCCAGACTGTCCCATGCAGAATACCGTGCAGCATTTCCCTCGATTGAAAGTATTTCAATTGGGAACGAGTGGGATGATGAAGATGAGGACGGTGTGGGCGGCGATGACGACGACGAATAATTCCGAGCCATAATGCCTTCGTCAGTCCGTTGCACAATTCAACCATCCCTGCCTTTCTTGATTAATCTCGCAGAGCTCATCGGCGGCGTCGATTCTTACCCTCCCGGATGTATCTAGCTTCTTTTATCTCTGCTTGAAGCCGACAGCGATTCAATTTTCGTGCGTCGTGGTTCATACGTCCTCCGCGAACAATATTAGTTCACCACAAAGGATCCCCTAATCCCCCTCTCCCTCCTCTTTCACCAATTTATCACGAAACCGGCTTGAAATATACTGACGCCATAACCACCAGCTCCCAGGATAATAACCGCAATAAACAATGTCCCGACTTGCAAACCTAAAACTCAGCAGCTTAAAGCTCCGACGATCAACACAGCCCCGTCGGAGTTTCAGACCATTTTCGACTCCCGCGCTCATGCAATGGCCTCTCTACCTCAGGAACTCGTCAATTCCGTTGTGAACCAACTAGATGATTATTCATCATTGACCTCCTGCGCTCTCGTTTCAACCTCCTTTGTAGCCCCCGCCCAGAAAGCGACCTTCAAATCGCTGTGCACACACACAGAATTGTCTCACGGACATCCCACCATCCTGGCCGCGAGTGATTCCCTCGCTGCTTTCCCGCACCTGGCTACCTATATCCGCCTCCTGAAAATAGATCTTTCGCACCTGGAGCACGAGGTACAGGCACTGGAGTCCATTCTTCTCGTAGTCCGCGCTCTTGAGCGCCTGATTATTTGTGGCCGGAGAAAGCGGTGGGATTCCATCGCACCTACGCTGAAAATTGCAATCGAGAATAAGTATCATCACGCTATGGGCTACATCTAGTCTCTATATCTCATCTTCCATTTAATTTCATTCACCGCGCGGTATCTGCGGTCTCCGTCCTCTCCGCTTTCACTGTTAGCCTAGAGGAGCGCGAGCCGGTAGAGCCAGCCCCGGGCCTTGCCTTCGATGTTCGTCTCACACATCTGGCCTTATCGGACTCTGGATGGGGGACAAAGGCCCTCTGCAACCTCCTTGTTTCTTCCGCACCATCCCGCACTGCTCGTCTGGAACGACTGAGCATTGTCGTCGACCAGGCGAGCCGCAGATATGACTCTGAGCCGCTCTCTACCATTGCCCCAAGTCTCCGTCATCTCTCACTCGGTATCGGTAGTACAATATTTATAGCTGATATCCCAGCACCGCTATTTACCTACCTTTGTTTAAGGGCTTTGGCAACCAGTCGACCTCCCGCACCTGCCCCTTGTGCATACCGACTCGGAGATTGTTGACGACGAGCACCCCATTTAGGCGGCGGCGCAGCGCAAGGGCGGAGGAAGTAGCCGAAAGCGTTATTCGACCATCATTTATATCTGTATGGGGGGTAGCTATCCCCCAACCAGATTTTAAGTCTATTCGAGAGTCGACAGGATACTCCGCGAGATCCAAGGCCGATGGGATCCTGACAGCTGTCTCCGGATGTCCGAAAACAGCCTCAAAAGAATCTGTAGGAATGTATTGATCTTACAGGAAGTCACCCAATAATATGGTTAGTTTCGTTTTCAGGTTCAGCTGGGCTGAGGACTGAATATCCGAGATTAAACAAGACATGCCTTCGCTCCGCTCCGGCACTGGGAATATATATCAAAAATAGCATTTGATTGGCGATGTGCATAGACTTAGCGAAAAGAGAACAAAGGAAAGGGTGCAAATCATAGCTGAAGAGACTTTAATGATGGGAACGGGAGTCTGGATCGAAATACGAGAATATAGACCGGAGCTAACTGCAGTCTTGGGTCGGATATAAGAAGAAAATCGCCTGCTCTGTGCGGTGACAATATCAAAAATGGATCATCTCAATGAGTAGCGAGCCTTCTTTGACAGACAACGATGCAGGTGATAAAAATGAAATGAAAAGTCTCATAGAACATTGCCTCAGCAGGTATTTTCAAAAATGCATACGAGATCCAAGACATTGAATTGGTTTTCTGAAGTTATTGCGATTGTAAAATAGAACACTTGGGTGCGTCATGTAGGGCAGGCCAAATACAGGGCAGTTTGAGCGGCTGTGAATCAGCGTCTGGGTGAGCGGACTGCAATAAAAGTTGCAGGCACGCTGGTGGCTGAATGAGATCCAAAATACGAAAGCTCACTTCAACGTCAGGGAACAGTACCCGCCGTGACGGCGAACGACTAGTAAAAAAACTGAGGTCTAAAACACCGGGATTTGCATGCGATGCAATATGGGGAGTATTCAGCGAAATGAGAGGCGGCGAAGATTGAGCTGTCAGGTTCAAGCAGGGTGATTAATAGGATAATGGAATGCATAACACACACCAGATCAATGGCCACGAATCGGAATACTGCGGCGATCCTCGAGGAATATGGAGTACCCTGTGTAAGGAAACGGCCCAGAGCTGAGGGAAGGAGGTGCGAAAATCACATTGTCCTCAGTCGAGCAGATAACGGCCAGCAGCTGATGGTCAAGGGGGAGAATGAGATCATTGCGGCCAGCAACGATGCACAGTCGACAGGCGTGAAGGATGCGATGGGGAAACACGTCGTGGGGACAACAACAGCATGGGAACACAGCTTGCAGCAAAGGTTGTAGACTTTTGAACTATGGGCATGGAAGAGTGTTGAAAAGTAACTGAATAGCACAGGAACCAGGTATTGAATCCGCGGGGAACTGAACGAGATGATTTTAACTTGAACCGGGCTTAGAACGAACTACGGGAGTAAGTGAGGAGCCAGGAAGAAGCTGCACATCGATTACATTTTATACTCAACGCAGTCATGAGGTGGCCGCAGCATCACAGACGTGTTTGTCTGCGGCGCAGTGGGAGATTTATGCAAGAAATGAAAAAAGCTGTTGAGCCACGGCCACCCGCTCACGGGACTCACTTGTTCATTTTGATGATCCAAAATCAGCTGTGACTCTACATCCAGAGGACAGTCTGGAGGTATAGTAACTACGCCCGCAGTGAGAATCCACAGGAGTCAGAGGGGGTCCGAGCCGTGCGGCGCAGTTCGCAGCGAGCAAACATGACTAATTTGACTCAAAATGGGTCACTCAGGCAGCACCTGAGCTGCGAGCGAGAGGAGTATGGATGGAATGCGGAGCTTCAACAAAGCGAGGCACGAGTTGATACCTTGTTGAAGCGTCTGTCTGTCTAGGAGAGACTAATGTCTGAATGCAGTACTGCCATCACAGGAATATTACAGCAGTGATAAACATCATTATCCAGAAGTGGAAATCAGAGCTGTTGAAACTATCCTCTTTGGCAACATCCCCATAAGTATTATCCCCATCGTGGTTCTTCCTCCAAAGTGCTTTGCACAGCACAATTTCCACTCCCACAATACCGCAGTAATTGCACAGCATCGCCCGATTCAGCTCCGTCTTGAACTACAGGGTTTCCCCCCCCCCTGTAGTTCAAGGTCTGGAACAAGTCTGCATGTTCCATCATCCTTCCCTTTTCCCCATCATTTCTGTTTCCCAATGCAGTGTGACATCTCATTTCAGTCGTCGATCCTATTCTGGGCACTGTCGGCGCTTATACCAAACAGCATCTTCCACTACCTCGGCCTCGGGGCCGCTGCCGCCTCACCTGTCATTTATGCCGCCCATCACAAACGCCCATCAGTCCGCCTCAGCCGACTCAACGCCACGATCACGGCGGTGACCGAAATTCTGATGCGCGCCAAATCCCGGTATGCGCGCGCGCACTTTGATCTGGTTGCAGCCGAGGGGCGGTTATTGCAGTACGCGAGCACCGTGTCTCTCCTCTCTACGAAGACTGAAAAAAGGAATGTTTCAGGGCCGAACTCGGCGCGTCCAAAGTGCAGACACGGCTTTTGCAGGCGGAGGCGTGCGGAAATTTAGATTCAGATTCGGACGAGACCTGGGCCTGGATCACATACATCCAGTCCATGCACGAAATCTGGCAGAGTCTGGATGAGTTCGAGCGCGAGGTGCGCGCAACGGAGAAGGCGATACTGGTGGGTGGCTATTTATATGTCGTGCCCATAATCAATACCCTGCAGCTCATCACCGAGGCCGAGCGCCAGCGCAAACTGCGAGAGAACATCAACGAGCAGCGCGAAATCGTGTGCACTGCGATGCTCGCACAAGGTCAGGACCTATTGAACCAGCACTTGCCTTATTGATGCATCACCCCATTCAAAGGACGCACAAGCTCCTACGCCGGCCTACACGCCTAGACGCCTGAAAGCCGGATGCCAGCGGGTTTGATCGATCACTGGCTTTTCGGCGCCGACCGCTGGTTTTCAACCACCAAGTAAATCGCAACTGATTGGATCAAGAGCCAATGAGGAGGACAGATTTTGCACTATTTATATCACAAACTAAATAAATAATTGTGAAAAAAGAGGCAAGAAGGAGGTTCGAACGCTAAAAGACTTGTAAAGATTGAGCGTCATAACCAACTGAGCAAGAGATTCAGTGAAAGACAAGGATTTAAATCAGATACCATCGGTAGCCATAGGGCACAAAATCTAAGAGCTCAAGACATCGTTGTCGGAAACGGGTTTCAAACGGGAGTCTGGATGAGGCCTGAGGCCTGAGGCTTTATTGGCATCATTGGTTATTTGCTTTTATCCAAAGATGTGAAATTGGTCCTTGGTATCGCGTTTTTTGATGCCTTTGCAACAGCTTGAGGTGAGTTGATGCGAAATCAGGAGGTGATGATGGCAAATCAGCTGCACGTGGCAGCTTGCCGTATTCAGCTGGCGGAATCACTGGCAATCACAGACTGTGCGACTGCGTTCACTGATTTACTTGGCAGTTGGTATGCAGTCGAATTTTCACTGGAAGCCAGTGATCTAAAAGTAGAAACCAGTGATCCATCAAACCCGCTGGCATCCGGCTTTCAGGCGTCTAGGCGTGTAAACCACCCTGGCGAGCTCTGCAGGTGCGATATTTAGTCATGCTGTAATTTATGGCCTGACGATCGAGAAGCGTGTAGGGATTCAAATGTCGACGCACCGGTGTAGATCTGGGACTCCATAACTCCTCTCCTGATTATTCTTCGCGGACTCTTTTCATTTACGCAAAAAGTTTGGGAGTTCGAAATGCCGCCGATCGAGGCCGCCATCAAATGCCGCCGGGAATAGCCGCCGATTTGCCGCCGATAGGTTGTCAGCCAGCGCGCGCAGTCAGTGTGAGGGCTTACGAGCACAAATCATAGTATGTACTCGTTTCTAAGGACTGTATATCCCAGATACACTGTGTACGGTAGCGTTCCAGTGCACCAAGCGCCCGGCTTCCTCTTCGGCACGACGGCATTATTTGTTTCGGATCAATTTGAGCCCTCTATGCTTTCGGCGGGTCGACTCATAGTGATATCCAGCGATGGGTATGAGTCTCATACCCATCGCTGCATATTTGGTCTAGATAGCAGAGAGAAAGACTTGATTAATAGCCCTACCTAAAACGGATCAAAGTGCACTGGGGTGCTTTTTATTTAGTGGCTGACAGTGGCTGAATACTCGTGAGAATGCCCTCAAATGCCCGCGATCGCTCAAAAATGCCCGCGATCATGCCGCCGATCACCCAAAAACGCGGGCATTTCGGATTCCCAAATGGACTCCATTTACGTAGCTTGTTCAATTGAGATTTTAATTTTGGTTGGATGCGTCCAGACCACATGAATCATAGCTGGCTCTGTGTACGCAGTGTCAGTGATGGAAAGGTCAGGTCGAGTTGGTTCAGAGCGACCCGACCCGACCTGGGGGCTGTGCTTGCATGTGCAGCTTTGACCCAACTGTCGGCGATATCGGACAAGCTAGGGGTCCAGTAAAAGTGACGCGGACTGACGTGCACCGACGCGGCAGTGACGCGCATTGACGCGGTACTGATGCGCATTGACGCGGCACAAACGCGGCACTGTTAACGGAATCACTTTGAACACCACTGTGTCAAATGGAGGCTAATTTCAACCCACAGTTCGAAGCGGGAGATATGCGATAGCTTGCCCAATTCATTTCAAAACAATGATTGTGAGCCAGGCTAAGGCTCATAGTTAAGGTTGTTCCAATCGTCTTCAGTTCAGTTGGGGATTTCACGGGCAGAACCATCTAATACTTTGCTTGAGAGATGTTAAGAATGCGGGCGCCGGGAAGACCGTCAAACAGCGATTGAATGTGTATATATCTTCAGTAACTGTTCAGTAACCATAGCAGCTTTGTTTAAACAATTCCTGTTGAGACAGGAATTGCTGTCTAAACAGGGGTTTAATCTAACCACATTTAAGGCGTTGGTGGGTTACCAGCAGGCACTCAGCGCGATTTAAACGGACTGTTTAAACTGTGTTTAAACGGCCAAAAAAGCACATTTACACCGGGGTCCGAACTCACGACCCACGGGTCATTACATCCAAGGAGGTCACCGTGCAGTATTTGACTGAGCCAACATGAAGTGATGAGAGTTAAATATAATGGTGCCTTATTAAGGATTTTTGAGGTATGCACGTGAAAAACCCACTACTCAATTCATGTTAATAAAATACTGCTCTCAGGCTTTTAATTTGTCTTGTAACTGCACGCTCAAGATCCAACAAGAAAAGAACTCACGGCGCTTCACCCGATGTGACACCCGCGCTTCTTACCACATTAAAAAACGATTAACAAAAACAAGTGCTTTACGGCCAGGCACTGCGTAGAAAACCTCAAGGATATCATGAACATATTTTGCAACTAGTGAAGTGGTTAATTTACCGAATCAACGTCATGGGCTTACATACCGTGAACATTGATTTTTTGAGATGCAAAAAAAAAGGAGCGTACCTATGTAGGTGCACCCCATTCTCTCATTCCCCATCATAGGGAATGAGAGAGTGAAAGGCTGATGAATTTATCGGCCTTTCACCACTGGCTTTCCCCGAGCCGATATCCATGAATTAATTGCCATGGACCTTCTTCGCCAGATAATCAAAGGCATGTTCAAAGACCACATCGTCGACTGGGTTGAGGAGTATATAAAACAAACACATGAGAAGGCCGAGGCTGACAAAATACTAACGGATATCGATAGACGGTGCGCATTCAAATAAATTTATCCTCCATCATTCCAACGATACACTGGTCTCCGTCACTTCCGCGTTGGTAGTGGGTTCAAACAATGGACTGGAAACGACTCGAAAGGTCTCATGAAGGTGAAGCAGTTTAATTTAAATCTGCACGTGCAATGCCAATTTATGTACAGGTGTATTTACCTGCCATTTCCGGGCACGTACCCGTCCAGATGGTACGTGCCGTGGGGGATCTCATCGAATTTTACCATCTTGTTCGTCGTTCTGTGATCGACGAAGACACCCTCGTCGCGATTGACGCTGCCGTTGCTCGCTTTCACGCCAACTGAGAGATCTTTCGTGAAGTTCGGCCCAATGGATTTTCTCTTCCCCGCCAGCATTCTATTGTACACTACCATTCCTTAATCCAGGCATTTGGTGCTCCAAACGGGCTGTGCTCGTCGATTACAGAGTCCAAGCACATCAAGGCGATCAAAAAGCCCTACCGTCGTACGAGCCAGAACAAGCCGCTCGGTCAGATGCTGCTCATCAACCAACGCAATTACAAGCTGGCAGCCGTGCGTGTCTATTTCACCGGTCGGGGGATGATGGATGGCGCTCTACTACCACTCACTCCCCCTCCTACTCCTGCGCCCCCCGATCCGCCCGAAGATCCCAACGACGACCACGTTGACAATGGTGCGATCGAGGGCCAACTTGTCTCGGGGAAGTCAAGCTCGCCAAAACCTACGGTACGCGAAATGATGTCAATAAAATTAATTTACCCGCACACTTCTGTATTCCTTAGTCGGAAAGGTACCCCGAGACGTTCATCAACTTGCAGCGCATGTTGGCCAGCCCAACTCCACACACTCATTCGTGAATTTCTCTTTACGCAGCTTAGCCCCGACCACGCAGGACCCGTGGTCCTTGATCAATGTCCAGAGTTTCATGAATGGGTTTTCATGTATAACTCTGCGTGCGCTGTCTTCTATGCCCCCAGCGATGTTGGCGGTATTGGCGGGATGCACCACGAGCACATCCACGCTGTCCAATCATGGTATCATGGCCCCCCGCGGTATGACTGTGTATTTATAGAGCACAACCTGGTGGCCGCCGGGTTTCGCAGGCTGCATGCGGCGTGTGTGCACCTTCTCTTTAGATTTAAATTCCAGGGCGTCGATTACCCATGCGCACTGGTGCACTGGTTTTTGACGCACGGAACGGAGCCCTGTCCAGAAACGGGGATGTGGATCATGACACCAGACTTGAATCGGAGAAGCGGCGCTTTCTCACCGTGGTGCATCTTGACTGTATTCTTCGGGGAGCCCATCTCATTGGGGTGGCAGGGAAGGAATTTATGCCGGTTCAGGATTTCGAGTTCTCAGATTCTTTGGATGGCTTCAATGCTTTCTATGTCAACAAGTACACTGATCATCATGCACATGAGATTGCCTTTTAATTTGTTCCTGGTAACTGTACATGTATGTAGCTAATATTATCTATGTGAACAAATTTTGCATACCATCTACCAGGGTTGCTTCAAAAAGTTGAAAGGTGTTAAAAGCCGCAAAGATGATTCAAGATGTTGGCACCTTCTCAAAAGCAGGAAAAAAAGTTGGAGAAAAAGTTGAAAGTGGCGTAAGTGGTGGTAAGTTCCTCGAAAAGAACTTGTCAAGTTGCTGATGATTTATCCATTACCATCCCGCACAAGTACAGTGGGTGATTCACCATTATTCAACGAGAGCGTACTCTCACCGAATTGAACCCCGATGGAAGACTGTCGGCTGTAAACACTAGAACCTAAAACACACAACAAGTCCAACAAGACCACATTATGGATTCCAGACGAGCAGGCGCTACGACAAGACAGAGGAAGACAAGGTACAACCGTGTACATAAGTGACGTGATCTGTCAGGTAAACCGGGCGGGTTTACGGGTACGGTCGGCGTGGGCGAATCATCGATGAAGGTTTCTCCCTTGAATTCGTGGCTGTGGGGGAAGAGATCGAGCAGCCGTTTGGAATGCTTCTATTTTTTCATCTTATTAATCTTCGAAGGGCTCCTTATCCCATTATTCTCCCCAGCCGTGGATGACCCACCTAGTGGTGGCAAGGTTCGGTTCGGAAATCGGTTCGAACCTGAACCGAACCTGAACCGAACGCCGGGTTCAGGTTCAGGTTCAGGTTCAGCGATCCTCTGAACCCGAACGCGAGGTTCAGGTTCGGCGTTCGGGGCGCGGGGGTCGCGTTCAAACGCCGACCCCAAAATTGAAAGACCCAGTCTTTTTTTGCTGATTTTGTCCAGATTTTCGCCCACTTAGGACTCTAATTTGGCTCATGTGTACATCCTGCACTGTCAAACTGTTGCAGTAGTACTTCGTGGCGAATCCAACATTGATCTCGGTCGCCGCGGCTCAAAGTTCAGCTCTCCCACGATCTGATATTCAGATGCACAATTGTAAATTCTCATCTATTGGTCATTTCAACTGCACACTGATTAGGAATGGCTTATGCAAGGCAAAAACAACAGACGATTCCACTTGGTAGCCTCCTGCATAGGACTTTGAGTCTCCGAGATGCCCGATTTCAGGTTGCGTTCGAACGCAGAACCGAACCTGAACGCGGGTTCAGGTTCAAGGTTCAGCTCTTGACTGAACCGAACCGAACCTTGCCAGCACTAGACCCACCCCGCAACCGGCGCTCAATCGCGCGCCGTGTACGAATACCTGGCTCGGGTCGCGGGCTCATGGGGCTCCAACTATCACTGGAAGGCCGGCAGAAATGTGGGCAACCATAAATCGGTGGTGTCAAGTTCTGTAGACGGGGTCAAGGTATATGTCTTACGCTTAGTAGTATTCCGTCAATTTCGCCGGCGTACTCGTTCGTATCTCCACAATGGTCGCGCGGTATCGTATATACTCTATTTGAGAACAAGTTGATTAAAATGGTCGCAGGATGTAAAGTTGCCTTGTATGTACATAGCTACAGCTCTGAAGGCAGCGTAAAACCGAAAATTGAGGCCTCGTGGTTGCGCCGGAAGTTCCAATCAAAATGTAGTATCCCCGCAGCCTTCAGCCGTGGCAATTTGGCATCCAAAAAGGCCGCAAGTTGAGAGAATGTCAGCTTCACGGGTGCCGCGGATACAGATGGGACGGCGCGCATCCACTGCATTCTGTGCAGCGGCCCACAGGTGTGAAGACAGTCATCTATCTCTTTGAAGGAACCAGCGAAGACTTGAGGGAAGATGTGGAGAAAGTTGTCCTCCGTGGTTTGCCCCTGAATATCGAACACCACAAAAACCGTGCGGAGGGCGGGAAACCGGGGGCAGAGGTCCTGAATGGCATTTAAAGTATGATGGATGGCGAGAGGACGAAGCCTTGTGATACGGAATGTGAGATTGCGCAAAGGGGGATCAGGCGCGAGCGTAAGCAGTTGCGGCATATAGTTCGGCCCGACAATGAGATAGCTGACTATGAGTGGGCAATGAATATATGGGATAGAGTGAGTAAAGGAAGACGCAGACCTTGCACCTCGAGCACAAGGTGGCGGAGGCATTTGGCAACGGCAGAGATCATTTGGCCGCGATGCAGGTTTAAAATGTTGATCATGAGCGTCTGGACTTGATCTATGCAACGGGAGCTGCGTGGGTCGGGTAGGAGGTCAAATGAGTCGCTGTCGCCAACAACGGATAGAGTGTGCAGACGCGGTGGAGTTGGTAGGCGAAGTCCCGTCCTCATTTCTTCCACTTTATTGTGATCTAAGGTAATTCTGGACAGCGACAGCAAAGGAAAAGAGGAGGCTGCGGTGATTAATAGACTGGAGGGAATACCATTGAAGTTCGCAAGGTCAAGCGCCTTCAACGGGTATCGATTGAGGCACAAATAAATCTCGGATGTGAGGTCAGGCAGTAATGACGACCAGTCACAGAGATCGCCATGCACCCACAGGCGCTCGACATTGGGGAGCCAGTGTAGAATGTCGACCAGAAGCCGTTGGTCTGGGAGGGAGTCCCTGAGGAACGCTTTGACATAAAGACATTTAACGTAGGGCGCGAGGTGTGGGCACTCGCTGAAGAGTGCATGCCCCGGCTTCACAGTACCGGTGGACCCAATATGCGTCACCTGCAGATCTAAAGAGATGGACCAAAATATCAGTTTCTGGCTTTCAGGGAGAAGCGCTCTGGCAGCGAGAGCGCAGGGTTTGAGCGCGGGGACGTCAGATCTGTCGATTTCACCGACGATGGCGTCCACGATCTCCCGTGGGATGGTAGGTTCGGTACAAGCCCCGTTCTGACGAAGCCGCGTGATGCCGGACATGCCGATGACATGCCGGAGCGAACAAACAAACCAAAGTTACCAAACACGCTTTCATCAAAATTGCGCGCTGCTTTTTTAGCTGATTTGATATAGAAAGTTGTTGCACAGTATGCATCTGTAATCATATTATATGCCCACGGGAACAATACTGCCAGACTTCCGGACTCAGAATATATAACTCTTTCGTTTTGTTCGGTCCAAATTAGGTCCAAAGATATTTTGAAGATATTTCGAGCTGCGTGGAACCTGCATCAAAAAATCCAAATTAATTATCCATTTACACGGAAAATCTAATTGTATCGATCCACAAGAGAAGGAATCAACACGGCACCGCCACAACCAATCTTGTCCACAACAAGTACAAGCAATGCTTTTTCTCTGTGACTAATTGTGACAGGACCGGTCGCCCTCTTCCTGGTCTACCACTGTCCGACTCTGCAACTTCCTTCGAAACCTCGTGAGAAAAAATCAGCGACTCGCATTCTTCATGCCACTGAGTACTGAGTACTGAAACGTTCAACCGTTTTCTAGACCCGCGGTCCACGATGGTCCAATCCGAGTCTGAGGATACCGCAAGCAGCAAATCTTCGCGCTCGGAGCTTCGCTGCCGTATTTCCGAGCTAGACGCTCGCATCCAAGATCTCGAAAAATCTCTTGCTGTCGCGCGCAGCGAGCGAGAGAAATTGCAGTCGCAACTTGACGACGGCTACAAATATCCCATCCTTGCCCTTCCCGCCGAAATCACTTCCGAGATATTCACCCATTTCCTGCCCATATATCCTCTGCGCTCTCCGCTCTCTGGACTCCTCTCTCCTACACTATTGGGCCAGATCTGCCGTATTTGGCGGGAGATAGCATTCGACACGCCCCGGTTATGGAGAGCCATTGAAATAGACCTCTCTGACGAAGGGAGCATGCTGGATGCACAACTGGATGCACTCACCACTTGGCTTTCGCGCTCGAAAAACTGTCCTCTGTCTCTCTCCTTTGAGATAGAAGACGATTTTGAATCCCCGACAATCCCCCGTTTCACAGCCGCCCTAAGCTCGCAATCGGAGCGCTGGGAACATATCAATTTGAGCATTCCTTTCGATGATCTTCACTGGCTCGACCGCCCTTTCCCCCTGCTACGTGATCTCACCCTCGCGGCCAACAACTATGCTGTGGCAGCAGATCCGACAACTCTCTTTCAGGATACACCCGCATTGAAGAGTGTTGTCGTTAATTCCTCTCGAGTTGTGCTGCCGTGGTCACAGCTAACCAGCATCACTGCTACATCGGTGTTCGCCAGTGCAGCTGCCGATATTCTGCGGGAAGCTACTGCCCTTGAAAATTTCACCTGCGCCATGTGGGGGAACGAATATGATCTAAGAGCTGTACCGCCACTTATCCAGCTCGAGTCATTGATTCTACGTGACGAGCACAGTTGGCCAGGCAAACACAAACTACTTCTCGATGCCCTGACTGCACCGGCTCTCCGACACCTCACAATATCAGAGCGCCGGCTCGCTGACGAACCCATTTCCACCATCACGGCGTTCCTCATCCGATCGCGCTGTTCTCTACAATCTCTGCATGTCAATTTCGCTGATCTGTCGAAGACTGCGTACTGCACAGCATTTCCCTTGATTCCAATAATCAATGTTCAACGGGATTGAACCGACGGCTTTCTCGAACCAGATCCGCGTGTTTATTATCTATCATACTGTACGTTCCTGGTTCACCTAGAAGGGTATTATTTTCACTCATATCGTTCCTAACTAGCTCATGCGCGGATTGGTGCTATGTCAGCGGGAAATCACACAAGAACTTGTATATCTTTCTTGGGAACTTTTACACCGCTACTGCCTATGTATGCAAGTTCACGAGGCCGCTGGCGAATGAGATTTGTATATAGTGTATTTTCCGTGTGCTTCCAATCCAGAGGGCGCCATGAGAAAATAAAGCCGACATCGACAGAGGTGAACAGGACAGGACGAACAAGTACTGTACGTATGTAGACAGCCCCACCACTGACGAAGTACCCCAGCGCCCGGTGCCTCACAACCGCACCACGCCTGTACCCCGATTCCCGCGTGCCTCCCGCAAAAGAGGTCTCGCCTGCAGGTGGGAGGGGATATCAGCGAGCTGCTCGCCGCAGCATCAGCCACCCACCCAACAGCGTCAGTGCAGCGGTCGCATCGTCGTCCCATAACCCCCCTCCTCCACCCCAAGTGCGTCTTCCGCCGCATTATGATCACCGAGTCACCCACCCTCGCCTACTCCCACCCTCGCGCCACCCTTTCACCAGCATCGTCACGCCTCTCCTCAAGCGTGTCCTCCACCGTACCACGATCACCCTCGCCTCCGCCGAGCCGCTCCTCCGCCTGCGCACCTGCCCACACCAGCGAGAACCGGAGCCCGCAGGGGACGATGCAGGGAAGACGGCGGGCTACCGCGTGGGGATGGAGTCGAAGACGATATCCCATACCCGCCTTGGGGATCGCAGTAAGTCGAGGCGGCGGACTCGAAGACCCCGCATCGTGCATCGTCCTCGTGAGGGGGGGTCCGCCACCGTGAATCGGGCAAGGCGCTAGTGGAGGATGAGGAAACACCAAGAGTGCAGGTCCGTGTCTGGGTCACGGTGGCGGCCCATACACCGTCATCGCGCGCTCCATACGCCCTGGGGCCCGGCCGGATGAGGAGCGCCGTCCACCTCGCGTCCGCGTCCAGGATGCGCGCCAGGGCTGCGCCCGGAGCATCCTGGCCACTGGCGGGTGAGCTCCGCCAAGGGTGTCGAGAAGTACTGCACACGCGATTGGGGGCGTCAGAGATGGGAGAAGAGTGACTTCATACAGCGCCAGTGTCGAGGGACCGCGCAGACTAGTGAGTGGGGTACGTATCCCAGCAGGAGCGTCGTCCGAGAGGTCTACAGGCCGCACCGTGTCGTCATCTGGCGCGCGAGCTCGAGGGCGCTGGCGCCGACGAGAGGGGAAGTCTTGAAGATGGACGGCGTCATGAAGGCGCTGCGCTGTGAGAGCTGTCGCGGTGATGCTCAGCGCGCACAAAGCGGATGGCGAGGCACGTTGTCGTCATTCCGCGCGGGGGAGGTATAGGCCGGACGCGTAGGACGCGGAATAACGGGCGCGTTGGGGGGGCGGAGCCATCGTCAAGGTTACTGTACTTCTCGCAGAAGGGGCGCTGCGGATTCTACCAGAGGATGCGGGTGTCACCGAGATGCTGCGCGGTGGTGGGAGGAGAGAAGCCGCAAGACACGCGATGCGCTCGCCGCGGTACAGTCATCCCGTCATGCAGCATCGTTCCATCGCGCGCGCGCCTTCGAGACCACGGTACACGGCACCCCGTCGATGCCGCGGTACACCCCATCGATGCAACGGTGAAAGCCGGCCGCCAAGGGGGGACGTGAGGGCATTCATGTACAGGAGAATACGGGCGGGTGTCGGGATGCAACGTCGGCGCTGGCGTCATCTTGTGAGCGCACCGTCGTCCGAGTTAGGTGCAGCTACGTCAGCCACGTCGGCAGCGGGTATTCGGCGCGCGGAAAGACACCGCCGGAGACGGAGGGCTGGACGGGCGAGTCGAGAGAACAGGGAATCCGGGATGGCGCACCACCAGCGCACGATAGCCATGGGAGAGGAGTAGTGCGTCGTGTGCTATTGTAACGGAGGTGCAGATCTAGTCGATCGTCGCGTCCTTTAGCTAATGGGTCGGAAGTCAGCATTCGGCGGGGACATGAAGGGAGTCGAGACGATGTGGAGGAGCGGAAGGAGGGGAAGGGATGTATTGGGGTGGATGGGGAGAGACATTGGCGGTGAGGAGCGAGGGTAGGGAGAGGATGGACGGACGGACGGATCGATGGATAAGCGACGCTGAGCGGGAGAGCGAGCAGGAGAAATTCACCTATTCGCCTTGTGTCCCTTCTCTGCTCCGTCCGCTGCTCCCCCCCAAATCGCCCTCCGACGACACGGAGGATTTGCTCAACCACTCCCCGCGAGACCCGTCGCGGCGCGCGAGCGGCTGGAGGTACGAGCCCGCGGCATCTGTTACGTGGGCGGCGCAGAGGACATGGAAGAGCTTGGTGTAGATGTGGAACGCGATCTGGTCCGACTTTGCGCTGTCCCCGCTTCCGTGTCCCGAGGCCGAGGTCGAAATATTTGTAGGGCGATCCCCTGAGGTCCCAAGCTTGAAGCTAATCGCGCAGCTGAGCTTAAATGGAGTTGGTAGCCACGTGATTTGATGTGATGCAATGATGATCGGAGGTCTGAGCCGGCCGGTCGCTTTGGCCGACGGTTGAGGGATGCAAAATTAATGCAGGGGACACGAATTCAAATCTTGAGTAGGCTATACGCGATGGGCCACATTATATGGAGGCAACATAAATCAATAGTAGCTTGCAGAACAAAATAATAATAATTGGGAAACTGAATGCCCTCGAGAGGAGTCGAACCTCTGTTTCCCACCTGCAACATTTCCGCAATAAACTAATATGGGTGGTGGGCGATTTACCATTCATCAACGAGGGCTTTATATTTATTCAATAACCCTTCACATGGCGCCTTCGAACCTCGATTTTAGGCATTCTGCTCAAAAAACATCAGGCCCGACTCGGATTCACGCTGTGACTTCAGGATGCGCGTGAACGAGTAGACAGTAGTCAATTGTTTCAACATGGCCTCTATGTCCTCATCTGAACATGCCTATTGGCGTTCTCAAACCGTGTCAAATTGGGCGCAAAAAAAGCTGTTACAAATTTATGCCCCCGGGAGGATTCGAACCTCCGTCTCCCACTGTACCGTCCACGGGCTGGCTTGTAAAGTCGGTGGGTGATTTCCTATTAATCAACAAGGGCTTATATACAGTAGTTTGAACCAGGATATGGTCCCTTCAATAGTCAATTTATGAGACAATACGTCGAAGAGCGTGGCAAGATCTCAGATTCGAATGGTTGATAGCGGGTGGGTGATTTATTACTATTATGTTAACTCAAGAAGGGGGAAAATAATTAAATTGGGACCGAGATATGGCTATCTTGATTCATCGCTGGTTGTTTTAGCTAGATGCCCAAATACTTTCAGAATTCTTCCTGATGTATTCCTCCGAGTCGTGCTAAATCAATTTCAAAAAAATCGACTGGCTAACTGGCAGCCTCAGTCGGTACCAGGAACACGAGGTAAGTAGCTGTTGTGTCGATCAAACCCTTCAAGTTATCTAAACCATGCCGCATTGTGAAGGCGTGTCACTTGAGTCTTTGCAGTACATGCGCTCCTCCACGTCCTTCTGTTCTCGCCGCACGCCACCGAGTATTTCTCGCTTCGAGGTTGGCCATGGATTGCCCTTGCCTCGATCCAGACCCAGATATTGTCGGCATTGGGGTGCGCTCTTCTTGATATTTCGGCTTTATCTATAATCTCAATGCTTGCTTTAGGCAATAAGCTCATTTGTAGTAATGTCAGGGCTAACCGTCATATGCTCAATGGGAGCCGTCACATTCAACCTGGGAAGATCTCGCAACCGTGTAGATCGGTTAGCCACCAAATACCTCGATATAGCGCTGCTCAAAGTCATTCGCGCTATGTAACTCGAGCATCGGATGAAAAGGCACGGCAGCGCTTCGACAAGATGCGCGAGCTTTTCACCGTGATTTTCTTTCCCCTCGTCCTCTCACTCGGCGACACGCAGCTCATCGCTGGTCTGGCCATGCCCCTTTCCGGCTGCGTGCGCCTGCGCGACGATTTGTCGGTGTACCACTTCAACATCATCGCGGATCTCGCGTTGATGGCGAGTGGTACGTAGCTCCTTGCACTCTCCGCCATATTCTATTGCGAAAATGCAGCGTCCGAGGAGAGTCGCGAGGACCTGGATATGACGCCATACACATATTTTCCCTCTCGGTTTTTCCGCGCGTCAGGCATGTGGTCGACGTGCGTAATGCTGCTTGTTGTGGTGATGCAGAGCCATAGAGCGTGGTGGTCCTGCCCCGCGTCTCCTGCAGTGTATTTTTTGTCTCACCTCGACCCCGGCAGTAGTTCACTCGGATGGACAATCTATAACGGTGGAGGACTTATCTGGGCATACACGGAAGCTCTTGTTCCACTTTTTGGTCCAACACAAAAGGTGTACAAGGCTATGATGACTGCCATGGTCGGTCTAATTTTCTGGGCGTACAAGGCTCTGGGAGCCACCGTATTCGGTGGCAGGTCGTTGCCTATGTGCCTCCAGTGGATCCTCTCGATCCTCCAATGTTCCTTCTCGCTCTCCCTTTCCTCGCGGCGCTGGATGCAGGCGGGAGGCATCCTTCCGCAAATGAGGTGCCGCTCACGCACTTGCTGCCTACGCATTCAAACTCGAATATGGACGTTGCAGGATCCCCTTCGACGGACTCATTTATGACCGCGAATTCGTGGCTCTCTGCTAAGAACATCGAGAGTCGGCTGGATACGAGGCTCTTCTCTTCAGGATCACGACTTGCGCTGCGTAACAGGACGTTGTGAAGACAGAGACGCCACTGTCACAGCTATGCCTGCGGCTAGACTGAGCCACCAGAAATCAGAAATCGCCGCATCGCCGCGCCGAGTGGTACCCGAACAACTGAATCACAAAATACCTATGGAACAAGATTGTATTTAGCGTAGTCATGTACAGCACACTATGTTCAAACTACACAACCTTCTTAGGCAACAGCAAAGGTTCCAATTGTCTGCATTACGGCTTGAACACTGCTTCGCTGTGGTGACCCCAGTGAAAATCCCAGTGAAGGATCTTGAGCCACAATGAGGGAGATTGAGGAAATTGAATGAGTTTGAGACAAGGGGGCACCGGCATTCAAACAGGCTACCAAAGGCCGGTTAGTTAGTCCGGCCGCAAGGCCGGAAAAAAAAAATTGAGACCCAACTTTTGGACCCCATAGTTGACGGTATAGTGATTTCAGAGCTATTTCTTACCTCTCCAGCCCATGAAAGATGTTGATAGATGTTGGAATCTGCTACACGGTTGTTGCCTCGGCAATTACCGCATTAATTGATCATCGATCCATTTTGGCCTATTTGTAGCCTCGACCTCATCAGGCAGGACTTTCTCACGTTGGACGTGAAGAGTGGTCATGGCTGAAATTCATTCATTGTATGAAGGAAAAAGAAGTGGAAATGTTTCACAATGCCCAAAAGAAGTCGGCGGTATGGCGGCAAAACAAGGAGGGCTAGGGTTATTATACGTAGGGATACTGGTATGATACTATGACCAGAATTTTGGTCTGGTATTAGACTAGATGCTTCAATACATACATATGACTGTGTTTGCCACCCAGTGGATGTCTGGCTCAGTCTGCACTTGTTTTTTGTTACTCTGGCGACTAAACATGGGGGAAATTACTATATATGGTATGTTTCTTACGGTCACGTAGTTAGTTAGTCCAGGACAAGGTGCGAAAAAAAAATCGGCCTAAGGTCTTCTTTTTCGAATGCCGGTGCCCCCTTGCTCAAAACGGCAAGTGACAGTGTTTTGTTTGCCGTGCTAGGTTAGTCTTTGATGGCTTGTGCCACTGGCATGCAAATTGGTGCCTTTTCTTTTCTTTTCCTTTGTCGTCATGCAGACATTATGGTGAGACAATTGAAGTTTGTCGCTATTTGGGTGCCTAGATTGATGTTCTCGGCATCTTAGAGAAGAATGAAATAAAGCATGAGCGGGATGTACGAATTTTGAATGAAACCAATTTCCCTGAAATCAAGGCTGAAAATGTTCTTTCTTGAAGCATTTTTTTCTGCTTGTGGATGTTTACCTGATCCGGCGCGCAGAAATGCACGTGATTGGAGGTGACGTTGCTTCAGCCACCAGCCGTGACCATAACTCGCTTTTGACTCGCTTGCCCCAAGCTTCCTCTCAAATCCTCTGGGCTGAAAATTGCTCCCTCTTTGAATATTTCCTCACTGATTCTGGACGGCCTTGATAAAGCGTTCGTTTACTATGTGAAAGTTTTCACCGCAATATACTTAACAGTGAATTTCTCTGTCAGACCGTGAATTTCTCTCCCAAAACCGTGTGAAAACTGGTGAGTTTCCCGGTGAGAATTGCGGTGAAAGTCGCTAGGTTAGAGTTCCACAGTGGGCACGTATTTGGCACGTATATGCAGACCTATAGGACTCTTGAAAAATCTTGGGAGACTTTCAGGATTAGCTCGCAGCGTCGTCAACGAAGTTTCCTGACTGGTTCCAAACTTGATCTTTGAATACTACTATCAATCACCCACCTTTGTAAAAAGAAATTGATGGGAGTGCTACTCAAGCATTTGGAGTCGGATTCCTCTAAAACTTAGATAGAGTTCAAGCTCAGGGTCTCAATATTGTCCTCGAAAATTTCTAGCATTTAATGGCACCTGGGGGTGGAGGTATAAGCATGCCGATGAGGGGTCCGTTTTTTGATACTTTTGACCTACCTTTGTAAAAAAACCTCACGCCTGTCACTCCTCTGTCGATCGGGCCGACGTTTCGGCAAAGCTTGCGGTGCGTTAATTACGGTGCTATAAAATACATAGCAGGGGAATAATGGTAAGTATCATGCAACGAAGACGCGATGCAGGGCGTCGACCACGTGTGGCTTGAGCGCGTCGCAAAGAACAAAGACAAAGAACACAGTGCCGAGCGGAGTTTGAATTTCGCTTCGGGTTTGTCACGCGTTGAAAACGATAGTTGGACACAAAATAGAAACAGACTATTATTCAAAAAAAAAATGACTGTGTGGAAGAGACCTCAAAGATTCACCTCAAATTTCTGGGAGTCCAGGCATTGAGTATAGCAAGAGGTATCAAAGGCCGAGCGTGTTTATACCTGTTTAAGGCTCAATTTTGACAGGTTTTGATTTTTTTCCGAGGTCGTCTGGACACTCACCAACTAGATACTTCAGCCGTATATTTATAGAGTATGGAAGAGCTCATATCCATTTTATATAAGGGATAGAGCAAGAATTTAGGTCGCTAAAAAAGTTCTTTACAAAGATAGGCACTTTTACAAAGGTGGGTGATCGATAGTATGGAGCCAACGAATGTTCATCTTAAGGCCATTCTTGGACATTGCGGGGACTAGCTCATCTGCCCATCACTAGCCGGCGACGAACTTTTGGGATTCGCGAAGTCAATTTCTGCTCGTATCAGGTGTGCATAGTAATCTACTTCAACAATCGAGGTTTAAATTAGGAGCCTCATCATCTGCACCGCCTCATCAGCATCGCCTTATCTTGTCTTGGCCACCCATTCGCCTCCATTTGCATGCATGCAGCTTAATATATCTGAAACCTCTCGAACGATGCCGGTTTACCTGTATTATCCTTGCTTCTTATCTATCCATCATTTGTCCAATTCAATTTCCTGCGCCGCAATATGCCTCTCGTGACTAGTGTTGTGGTAGGGGGAAATCAGATCAAGAAGCTTTCGTGTTCTAAATACGGTATCCCAAGACTGTCTGAATCACTTAAATCGCCGGGGACAAGGACTGCGCCATCGTCTCCGCCGTCAAGTCTCTTTCTGTGCTATGGATCTGGTTTCAGCAGCCCCGCCAGGTTCTCAGATTGTGGAGTTGTACGGCTTAGCTTTGCTGCTGAAGTTGCTTACGCTGACCCACATTGTAGAGCCGGGCCACTCGTAGGCGAATTCGTGGACTTATCCTGTACCCTTGCCTGATGCTCAGCGATAAAAGGACTTGGCGTATCTTCTGCATTGGGGACTCTTCGGTACCCTCTCTGTCCAAATATGTAAGCCCCCCGGCCGTTGCAGGTTCTGCGGCCGAAATCGTGCCATAGATCTCTACTATCAAGCATTTCCGAACGATATCCGGATAAAGAAATCCTTGGTATACACAGTATACACCATTGAGTTGACACAGACGATTTTGGTGACTCACGAAGCATTTACAACCTTCGGATATCATTTTGGAGATGCAGCAGCCATCACTAAAGTCCGTCTAACACCGGTCGCTGTTGCCTTCCTAGCTGGACTGGGTGAGTTGGATTCCAACACTACTTCTACGACATTGACACGGTCCTAAAACCAAAGTCGCCTTGATCATTCAATCGTTCTATGCGTACCGTCTTTATATGTTCTCCAAAGCATGGTTCCTTCCAGGGGTAATCGTGGTGGTAAGTGCATCGGTTGTATCTCTGACGCGAGGAATACTCACTATATCCCCCCCCCCCATGATGCGTAGATTTCCCTCATTAGCGCTATTGGCGCATTATTAATTGGAGTTACCACAATTGAGGTTATGTTGTTCCTTCTCCACGTCGGGTGTGCACTCAACGTTTAACAGTCGGAGACCTTGCACTCCTGAATACCCGAGCGGATTCCGCTGTTGCCGTGGTACGCCACAGCCAGAGCTTTTTATGACCATTTGATTTATTTCACGGCGCATGCTTTATAGCTATGGTGGGGAGGGTCAGCATTGAGCGACGTCATGATTGCTGTTTGCATGACATACTACGTATACTTCTCCTCCCTCTGTTTTTTTCTATCTAATCGGAGTTCTCAGCTGTCGATGCATGACACTGCATTCCGCAAGACGCGTGCCCTCCTCTCCAAACTCATCAGATTAACCATTGAGACCGGATCTTTAACCGGTATGTATCTAGTCTTCGTTATTGTCCACACATACTCACAGCATATTGTACAGCATTTGTAGGGATCATGGGTCTTGTTCTATACCTCGCCTTTCCGGGCATTTATTTCACAGTACCGGCTCTAGTCCTCCCAAAACTTTACGCCAACAGTATGATGGTAGTATTCAATACACGTTTCCAAATTCTCGGGGGGCGTGGGACCGATACATCTGTCATGGACTACATCTCAGCTCCGAGTTTTCTGCAAAATAATACCCGGCCAAATGCTGGCACAACGACCGGAGCAACTGGGTCTTCCTCTCACAGGGTTATATTGACCGCAGGAATCGTGTCGGATGGAGATTCGCATACAGACACTGAAATGAAGAGGATGAGTGTATGTTTTCCGCCCGATTAGAAGCATCGAACTGATGAATATTCAGAAAGCTCCGGAACTTGGGACAGCCGAGTGAATATTTTGGTTGAGTGGCGTGGTTGTCAGTTGCATGTATATGATCTGAAGGCAAACGGATACGCCAATCGATTACATTGTGAATAGTAGACGGGCGGAAGTGGGAAGTTCATCACCGCGGCGTCTCCCACACGAGAGCCAGGTGAGGGAGCCGCGACAAAATCCTAGCGAATACACCAATGGACTGATGATCCGTGAGGAAAGAATCCACGCAAGTCATACCACAGTCAGGATCATCGCGATCCGTACTTTATTGTCTGACAAGCCCGACAATATATATTCTGTACTCCATCAATCTTATCGGGGGAGAGAACGTCCAAAAGTGGTCGCCAAGAAGTCAAGGGGTGTGCAGTTTGAATCCCGCATAGCACACAGCACCCACAATAGAACACTCTCGATTGAACCTTTCCAATTCAGCAAAACGCTACCTGTCTCAGGTTCCCCCGAATCTAACGCGCTGTATCTCCCCAGCCTCCAGGTTCCCCCATCTGTGAGGAAGGACCGGAGACCCTACGCTCAGAGTTAGTGTGAATAACTCTTTGGTTGATAAATAATTTAACTTAGATCAGGTGAGATGAACAGGCCCGAAACAAGATGGAACCTAGATGGAACCGCGCTTTGGTTTTCTGAAGATGGATCATAACACAACATCAACACACCGCAGCAACCACAAAATAACCCTCGTTTGTGCAGAACGGTGGGAGAACACATCCCCAATAAGGGGTCAGGATATTCCCAGTATCATTTATGTATAGTGGATCTTATAGTGCTGAAAATTTTCGTGTTTTCGTTGGTTTGCCTGGCAACGTTATATTATATAGTAGATTATCAGACCAGATCAGCGGAGGTCGAATTTCCTGATGACAGAGACAAATAATACCACTCCACATTTTTCCTTTACTTCGACGACATTTCAGCCAGTTTCACTATAAAGATGCCGATATTCCACTACACTCGGTAAAGATCCACGTGGCGCAGAGGTCGACGACGACACGCATGCAACTGGGACCGTATCCATGCGTACAGAGGTATGGCTCTCGGACGTAACTGTCGCTTGTCTCCGCTCATTCAGAGCCCCAGGCATCGCACCTTCCGAGTGGGGATTGCTGCCCTATCCTGATCCTCCCCATCAAAATCACGGCGGAAATATTTATTAATTTTCTCCCGGACTACTCCGAGCGTCCTCCTATTACTAGTCTTCTTTCCCCCGAGTTGCTGGTCCGGGTGTGCCGGAATTGGTGCGAGATAGCCCTGGACACCCCTCGGTTATGGAGAGCCATCTAAATATACCTCCACAACGGAAGCCCTTTGGATGCACAACTAAATGTACTCACCACTTGGCTTTCACGCTCGAAATTGTTTTTTGTCTTTCTCCTTCGAGATAGAAGAAGATTTTGCCTCCATGAAACTCCCCCATTTCACGGCAGCCCTCATCTCACGTCAGCACACTGGGAACACGTCCCCTTCCACGATCTTCGCTGGATTGACGGTCCTTTCCCTTTGATATGTGACCTGACCTTTGAGCCCAACCACTATTCCCACCGAGGAAGCGCGATCAACGCAACGCGTTTTCGCGACGCACCCCATTTGAAGACCATTGTCCTCGGCGCGAGGTTTGACAAATTATGGGGAGGCTCGGTAGCGCTGGGGAGCGCGTCTGCAACTGCCTGGGCCATATTTTGTTAATGTAATGCACAAGGTGCCCACTGCCCGCCCGTTCGACTTGGGCCTGAGCCATGTTTCAATCGTGCAACTCTTTTTTTTTTTCCCGGAAAATTCATGTGGAGGTTGTCGGGAAGCCTTGACGCTGAAGATGTTGTTGAATGCCTGCTTCATCTGAATCTCAATGAAATAAAACAAGCTTATCTTAAGTTCGGGGCGGTTAGACCGCATTTACATCTCTCAAGTTCTGCTAAGGTGCCGTCCCAGGAATAGATGCAGGCACATTTAGTCCCCTCACTGTCCGCGAACTTAAGTTTTACGGACCGTTAAGTTTCATCGGCAAACTTAGGTGCTGTCCCAATGCTGTCCACAACTTTAACAAGCGAGGTACGAGCTTCATTTGTTAAAGTGTCTGGCTAGGAGAGACGGGTCCACAACTGAAGTCTCCAAAACTCAAGATCTATTCACATTTGAGTGCCGCTCAAGTGCCGCTGACTTACGACTTGAGTTCTCTACCAAAATATGCCACTCCCGCGGCACTTAACGTCTCTGTATGACTCTCACAGATATTCCGCAGTCTGCGTCGGAGGAGCGTTCGCAGTGAGGTTCATGGTGGCAAATGGCAGACGCGATCACGTGTGAAACGCGTTGTGTTTTTTCCATCTTCTCAAGTTTACAAGTTAAAGACATCAATTTCTTCTTCTGGTACTTTTTGTGGTTCAAGACGGTTGATCTACCGTCTTCTTAGGATGCATCTGAGAGCGATGTGTATGAACTTGATCTAAATTTCAAGTTGAATAGCGAATTACGTGTCATAATTTATGGGATTGTAAATTATGTCCAGGCACCAATTATAGGGGAATCTTGTTCGGTGGCGCTCGGGAGTGCATGGTACCGGTATGCCAAGGCGCAGGGAAAATCGGATCCGCCTCTATCACCAGATGCGTAACTCCGCCGAATAGCGGTAAGATGCGAACCAGCGTCGGGTTTATCCCAAAGTGGGCATTTATGCACAGGTTCCGAACGTAAGCAGCCAAGTGCGGCCTTTGCGGAAAACCCTGGATCGAGTCGGAGTTACGACTTACAGTGAGAGAGCGGAAAAGACAGCGCTGGCTAGAGGTCAAGAATGGGGAGGAAACCAAGACGCACGCCTTGAGATTGCGACGGTCTGTGCTCCACCACCATCATGATGTACCGGAGCAGTAGGGCTTGTGTTTGTCGTCGCACGTGGAGACATACTCGACAATCTTGTCAATGAGCTCTTGAGCCAGGTCAACCATGATAACCTCCACAGCGCGCAAAGGAGCGTCCGTATTTTAAGGTGCGGAATAACTGGCAACGCCTGGATGAAGAGCCCGAAGAGGAACCCCGGCCTGAGTAGAGGAATATAACCCGGAGGTAGTTATGGCGAGCGTCGATGACTTGACCCCCCCCTCTTTCCTTCAGATTATATCGATCAGGGACCCCTGATGATGGAGGTCAGAGATTTTTTTCCCGGACACTGGACCTAAGTGGCTAAGAGGAGAATATTCTCTGTATATTTCAGCGAACTATCGGTGAACGTCATATATCGAGATTAATTTCAATCGAAGTTTCCAACCAGAATTAAAACCAATGTGATTTTCTTGGTAATTTTACCCGATACAACAATAGGGGTGCTCAATTCTTATCTCCCGTCCCGTGGGTTTATTTGTCCCAAACAAATAGAATTCAAACTCCGCCATCCAAAAAGACTTTTTATAAAAGGGTGCGGCCGTTACCGGTGTATATCTTACCCCAAAATTACATAACACATTCTCGAGTACTTTGGTAACATTTCTGGATAGATTCATGGGTAGGAGCAGGTCTGGAGTTATGAATAGAGCCTCTGAGTCTTATAAACGCGGTCTGTCTGGTCTGTCTTCCGCTGCGCTAATATATTCGTCCCACTCAATATTGACTTTGAATGAACTGAACGGAACAGATTTGGTCGTGCCACCATCTTCGAACCAGTGTACTCGCAGTTATTACTATCTATCACAGACGCGGATCCATGTGTCACTGGGATTCAAAGAGTTGAATTTTAAAAACGGGCATCATGTAAGTATTATGCCATGTAATGACCTGGTCTCCAGTCGAATAGAAGCTCCTAGTTGGAGACAAAATATGTTCTTCACAATTAGCTGATGTGGACCGTCCGCCCTGAAGCTCTTTCTCTCCTCCCTGGGGGTTTACTAAGGTGGTTTAAATGTCAATTCAAGGAAATATGAAGAAATGAAGAAGCATATCCCGGGCACGAATCGAACGAGCTAGTTCTGTTCAGCACTCCGCTTTCCGTCCACGGGCCCGTCAGCCGCAGGAGACTCAAGTTCCGCCTGATTGTACTGGTTTAATACTGCTAGCTTTGAATCTGATTCTAGAATTGATTGCCTACTTCGTTGGCACTTCACCTTGGATTGCAGTCGCTCTGGATTCTCATCACTGGCATTCTCAGTCTCCCGGTGGTTGACAGATATTTACTGGATCAAAAGTTTAGCTTACAGTGTCAGTCGTTGTGAAGTATCTAATTAGCAGGCTGCATGCAGGCTGCCCGTTCTATTCGGGGTTGGGTCATTCTGCAGCTCGTCAGGTTTTTTTATTTGTCAGCAGCCCAAATTCAACCACACCTATTCGTGCTCAAGTGGTGAGATTAACGACCCGGCGGCGCATGGTGCGCTCCTGCATCCAGTAAGGAATTCTCTTGTTTGATTCAGGCTGCCCGTTCGATTCGGGGTCGGGTCATAGGGCTGGCAGCGATAATTTTTATTAACTGGCAGCCCAAAATTCAAGCACACCTATGGTTGCTTTGATATGTGGAAATAACGACCCGACGGCACCTGGTGCGCTCCTGCGCTCAGTAAAATTTCATTTTCCTCGGCCATCCTCCGGCAGACTATCCTTCTTGATTCATGACCTAAAAATTGAACTACACCTTTCGAGCACAAGTAGTAGATAACCACGCACAGTTATGGAGTTTTTTTAAATTCACATTTGACCCAAAATTCCACCGCACATATTCGAGCTCAGGTAGAGACAATAAAGCCATGGTGCGCTCCCGCACAGGGTAAAAAATTCCTGCAGGTGGCCCGTTCGATTAGGGTCGGGCCATAGGGAAGGAGTCCACTCTTTTTTATCCATTGGTGACCCAAAAAATTGAACCACGCCTATTGGAGGGCAAGCAGTGAGAATAACGATTCGATGGCGCATGGTGCGCTGCTGCCCTCAGTACCGCGTGCTCCCCGTTCGATTCGGGGTCTGGAGACAGATAGTGTCACTGTTTTTTTTTGACATGACCGAAAATTTTCAACCCCACCCGTTCAGGTTCAGGTAACGAACCGAATGCGTATGGTGCACCTCTGAACTCAGGACAAGTATATTATGTTGGCGTACTGCGCCCGTCCGAGTCGGGTTCCGGTCATTGGGGAAGTTTTTTGATTCATTGGTGACTCCAAAAATTCAACCGCACGTATACGAGCTCAAGTAGAAAGAGTAACAACCCGGCAGCGCATGGTGTACTCTTACGCTCAGTTAAAAATTGTCTTTGTTCTTGCAGGTGCCCGTTCGATTCGGGGTCGGGTCATAGGCGTGCATTCAGGCCTTTTTACCGAGTCAGGCATAAGTTGAACGGCACTTGGTTGGGTTACAGATTTATGAAAGAAGACCCGACGGTGCATAGGGCACACCTACGTTAAATGCGTTTTGCTTTAAGAATGCATGCAAGGGACCCGTTCGGTTCGGGTCGGGCCATTGGCGTTGTGAAGCCGATTCTTTTTGGACCCCTTTGTCGAATAATATAATCCAGCAACGACGGTGCATGAGGCACACCTGCGTTGAATAAGCTTTGCACAACGCATACAGGTCACCCGTTTGATTCGGGCTCAATTCATGTCGGTGGAATCGTGACATTTATTATTATTCATTGGTGATCCATGATTCAAACACACCTATTCAAATTCAGGGATGATCCGACGTGGTGCGCTCCTTAGCTCGAGATTTGTTACTGCATCGTATTCAGGCACCAGTTGCCTAATTCACTACGTTCCGCAGCCTCCTAGGCATAGCTGTGCCTATGTTAGCGTAGGTCTGGGTAGGTCTGCCTAGACGGCTAGGCAGATCTGCCTAGCTGTGCCTAGCTGTGCCTAGCTGTGCCTAGGGCTGCGCCTAGGGGGCTACGCAGACCTACGCAGACCTACGCTCAGTTAGACAAACTGAGCGTAGGTCTGCGTAGGTGTCTGCCTAGGGGCCCGCGGAACGTAGTGATTAGGTTTCATATCGGGGTTATGCCAAGTCAATAATAATGCCGTAATGAGCTCGTTGAGATCCCAAAACTCGCCGAGCCCATCGAACTCAGTGAGGTCCATGGTTTGTATTTCCTTAGGCCCAGCGTTCCGGAACGGGACCGGCCGTGGAATCCTACCTACCTACCTACCTACCCACAGCTAGACCGGCCTAGCGGGCCGCGCAGCTGGCAGCGCAGACTGACAGTGACAGATTGTACCCACGCGCCGCGGCACTGCCCCATTGCTGGGTTCTGGGCGCCTGTCTTTTCCCGACCGTCATGTCCTTCGCTCTCAACGGTACCCATATCGAAGGGGGAACATTCAACAATGTGGCTGGGAATATGACCCAGGTCTTCGAGTCTCACGTTAGACCAATTGGCTCCCAAGCAGACCCTGGACGACCTTCTGGTGCGCCCACTTCCAGTCTGCCCTCTAGGCTGGTAGTAAACCTCGGTAGATCTTCCCAACTATAGTCACCCGAATCGTGTTCGCTTGAATCCCGCCAGCTCGGGTGATAGGAAAAATCCAATCTCTCGGGCCAATGAGTATCAGAGCCGGGGCAATGACACCGCTGGCTTCATACCCCCTATGCACCTCGATGGCGGGGAGGGCATATTTCATCCCGATCCAGCCGAAATCTCCATGACCTATAACGTGAGGGGTAACATGACGCAGCTCAACGTAAATTCATACGGTGACTCAGGTTTGATATACTTGTTGTTCGCTACGCAGGCTATGAGCTGATTCTATCCTCATAGGAATCGACATTCTCTACCGCTCCGTAGTGATGGAAGCGCTGCACAACTCGGGGGAGCGATTCCCCGAGCCCGCCTGCCACCCGGGGACGCGGACTAGAGTTCTCAAAGAGCTGAGAGCGTGGAAGCACAATTCTCTGGCTTTACGGCGCGGCAGGGATGGGAAAATCTGCCATTGCGCAGATGTTTGCGGGAGAATGCCAAGCACAAGGCCGCCTTGGCGCCTCCTTCTTCTTCAGGCGGGGGCATCCTAAGCGCGGAACGTGGGATGGCCTGTTCACAAGTCTTGCATACCAGCTGGCGATTTCGGTTTCGGAACTGCACCTCCCCGTTCAACAGGCGGTTGAGGCCGATAAACTGGTAGTTGGCCGCGCCATGACGGTGCAATTCCAGAAGCTCATCTCAGACCCTTTCCAAAACACCCCAAACCTTCGATTTATGCCCGTAATTGTAGTCGACGGCCTGGATGAATGCAAGGATCACAACATCCAACAGAAAATTCTCCATCTCTTCACCACGGCGATTCGTGACTACCATCTTCCTGTACGCCTTCTGATAACGAGCCGTCCGGAGCCACATCTTCGTGAAACACTCCAATCTGAGGACACTTTTGCGATCTGCCGCCATTCTCAACTCTCTGCTGACAACTCTGCTTACGCCGATATCAGAATTTACCTTTGCGCCGAGTTGTCCAGAATTTATCACGAATTCCTAGCCAGGGGAATCGACCTTGGACCCGGGTGGCCAGCTCGCGAGGTAGTCACGCATTTGGTCCAGAAGTCTTCTGGAATCTTCATATATGCCGCTACTGTCATTCGCTTTATCGGCGATGAATACACACATCCAGCTGAGCGACTCGCCGCTGTGTTGAGCCTGGATCCGAGCAGCACTGCCCCACTCGATGATCTCTACACCGAGGTCCTCTCAGTGGTGCCTCCAGAGGCAACACGGCTTCGTATTCTGCATGCCATTTGGCAAGGTACCCAGGATAATAATTTTATCATGCGTCCAGAACATATCGAGATCTTCTTCCAACTTCCTCCAGGATCCGCCCGTCTTGCATTGCGTGCCCTTCACTCATTGTTTTATCTCCCACCGATGTACATTCGATTCAGTGTCCCGGATGATGTCTGTCCTTTGCATGCATCACTTGGTGACTATCTAGGCGACCCACGACGGTCAGGGCGGTGGTGCGTATCGGTTTCGTGGCTCCATTCAGATTTTCTGCACTGCGCATTGCGGTTACTGTCTTCCCCACGAAACACAGAAGATACGAAGAATTTTCACAAGTGAGACAAACAGACATAATTGGCCTATGCTCCTTGCACTCACTTTGATTCTGCAGAAACATTGTGGGTGGCCTCCCGAAGCTCCTCAGTCGTGTCGCACCCTCCGACACATTAACAAGCCTCTTGCGCAATGAACAGGTCCAGAACACTATTTTCTCCCGGTTTGAGGACTCGAAATCCTGGCCTAAAGTATGTTGCACTCAATGCCCGGTGAGACCTGTCTAGGATCATTTTTAGCAGGGTTCAGGGTACCCAAGGGACTTAATACAACTGTGGGAGGACCATCGGTTCATCGCAGAGCTAGTTGGCTCCCCTCTAACAACCAATCAAGCTCCTCCAACATACAATTTCGATACGATTTATCGCGAGATCCTCAGCGGAAACCCCGACCTTCTCTTCTTTCTCAGATTGAAAATCATTCAACCTAATCTGACGGTGGCTCTGGTTTTCCTGGGTCCACAGTACAACCGTCAAGTCTTTCAGCCCTTTCTGAAATTCCGCGAACCCCTCAGATTGTGTTCGAACCTTGGGGACCTGCCCGTCAAATTTTTAGCAGATCCCCATAGAGCCAGGAACCTATATTTGGCTCCCCAGCATGCTTTCGAGGACCTTGTGCTGCTCTGGATTCGGCATGCCCGAAAGTGTCTTGCGGAGGGGGACTTGGTTTTCGCGGGGTAAGCAGCATTTTCTTCGCGAAAGAAGTTATTAAACACTGGATTAGCACCTGGCTAAAGCTCTTATCCTATTGTCGACCCAGTTCAAAGATCTCGCACGAGCTGGAGAGCCTCGACCTGGCCCAAATCTGTGATCCAAGAAACATCAATCCCATTGATCATCATCGAGCCCACGCGGAGATATTCTCCAACTCAAGACCCGATGACACTGTACTTAACTGGCTCAAGGTGAATCCCACCACGGACAACTCAATTCGGTGTCGCTGATGTTAATTTGCGCAGAGATTCCCTGACCCTCCGCTACAGGCCACTGCATTCTGGGAGAGGCAAAGGGTTATGATCAATCAGTGTGTTTATAAAGTTGAGCCTTTCGAATTATTCTGCCTAGCGAAACCATTCACTCACTGGGGTCACGCCTTAGGATGGTCCGAGTTGATATTGGCTTTCAATTTGCAATTGTATACATTTTGCTGTCAGTGCGAATTTCTCGCGAGTAAGTCATGCCTTGGGTATGAATTGAGCGTGAGTCTTGGAACCTGCTGCTGCCAACTGCGTGCCGGCGGCGGATTTATTTAGCGCAGGGTCTCAAAATTTCGGCGACCTCTCGCCATGCAACTGCGCCGACGCCAAATGCGCGGGCTCTGCACACTGTATATACGCGTTCCAATCGTCTTTGGACGTGGTCGGCTGTGTTGGTGTAATGTTTGTGTTTGGCTGCACTATGAGCGCCGGGAAGAAGTAAAGAAGAGAAGAGACGCCGAGATTAAACATCGGAATTGAATCTATGAACTGCGTGGAAAAGGCGCGGGAAGGAATTAATTCGCTCGTAGATAAGGTTGGCAAGAGAAAGTCGGTTCAATGAATTTGAGTCCGGCGGAGGGAGCCTGGGCACCTGTCTCATGCAGAAGCAACCCAAGCAGATAACCGCCGGAAGTAAGAAAAAATGGGGAGACATATACACTACCACTCGGACCGGGAGTAAACCAACGACGTCTGACTATCATCACCAGCATTCAATTCAGACGCAAGCCTTCCGCCACCGATTGAAGGTTTACCTTGATTCCGAGCAGCATAAACGGTTTGAATGCAGACTTGGTTGTGGGGAGGAGGAATACGACTCATATCATGGTGTCAATTTTTTTTTTTCAGGGGAGTCCAGAGACCCCCCCCCCCAAATCTCGCCCAGTAGTAGGTGCTATCCCCCCATATTTTGCGGACCTTTTCAGGGCATGAATGAGTGTGTTTTGGCGCTTTGTATCATTTTTTTTTGTTACCAGGCCATTTGCTAGCAGATGAACAAGTTTCCCCAAAATGTAATGCACGTCAAAAAATCCCTTTTTAGGAGGGGCTGTACAGTGGCAGTACACTAATTTTCGCCCAATGCAGTTAGACCGGTAACCGATCTCTCGTATGAAGAAATCGTTCATATAGAGACCGGTCGATCTGGGTTTGAATTCTCAGGAGCCCCGATCAGTCACGTTTTTATCGCAGAAAAATCATCGAAAAAGCGCAAACTTGATAATAACGATGCAAGAAGAATATAATTAGCACCTAAACGACCTCCAATAGTCTCAAAGACCCAATTAGCACTTGAAATTCAGCCCGTTAACTGGTCCACATACTGTAATTTTAAATTCAATCCGACAGTCACTGGCCTTCCCACCTATTATCATGGGTCCTCATACATATTGATGCTATGTACGTAGTACGGGCCCTGGTTGACACTCTAAAAACAAGTTAAACAACAGAAAGAACAAGTGACTGGGTAAAGACTGGCTTATAATTCGGATGCAGTGAGCTGAGCCCGTTTTCAGCATTACGAGGTAAACGGTGGGTGAAGAGATGGTGAAGCGGAAACATAGCCACGTGATGTAACGTTCGGAAAACGTTCATCTTTCATAAAAACAATGTTATCTGACGAATTTTCTCTTCTAAAATTGGATCTAACGAACTTTCTCTATCTAACGAAGTGACGAACTTGGCTAATACCCCAGTTAGGGCTGCCACCCGTGGATCCACGGCAACGGCCCGTGGAAAAACGGCCGTGGAATGCGCTCAAAAAATTCTGACGGCACGGCACGGTCGACGGCACGGCCGTAACGGGTCGACGGCATGTCCAAAATATAAATGCACTGTGCGTTGTATATATACTATTCTGAGGGTCTCTGCTGCAACCTTTAGCTATCTGTATCTGTCCACTTACTTCAGCGTCGAAAATATGGCCAGGATGCAGTCAGAAACCCGGTGTTGAAAATATTTCTTCGTTCAAACTCCGCCATCAGTTGGGAGGCAAATGCCGGTGCTTCAGTCTGGTGGGTTTATCCGAGGTAGAATGGAGAGAAAAATGGGTTATGATAATCCATATATGCTATTGAATGGCAGATAATGGCTCCAGGAGGGCTTCAAGACAGGTACAAGCAGTTCAATGAGCGTGGGAACAAGTAAGCCGTTCCACGGCCGTGACGGCCGTGTTTTACGGGCCGTTTTACGAACGAAACAATTCTCGACGGAACGGGACGGGTACCCGTGCCACGGGTGCTGTGGAACCGTGAACACGGTAACGGGCGGCAGCCCTAACCCCAGTCCTCGACGCGGGAATCGTGGTGAGTGACCGGCTGTGCGCACAACGTAAATGATCTCATTTTGGCCAACACATCAATTCGATAGTCCACTCAAACTGTTCAACCAAGAGGGTGGCGTATTCCGCGGGCTGTGCGAGAGGAGCGGTATCACTCTAGGGGATATAGAGAAGGCTGAGATACATGGTGATGTCAACTAGGAGGATCAGGACTGTCAAATCGATGTACATGTGAACAAAACTGCAGAGTTCCTGCAGAGTTCCTGCAGGTTCCTGCCTGTTTGGGACTCACGGCAGTGCCATCAGCACTTCAGCAAACGGTCATCAGATCTCAGATCTGCGGAAAAATCAGCTTGAAGAGCCACGCTTCCTTACATCGAACCGCAGTGGTACAGCCTCAGACAGATACGCCAGGTACTTGACGCGGGAAGTGGACCGCGCTGATGAAACTGAGCGCTCAGCAGTAACTTTTGCACATAACTTGTGTTTCCCAGTCCTTGAATCCAAGTCGCTCCTGATCGATCTAGATGCGGGCGGGAGCCCGCCTCCCCGGAGCCAATGGGAGTAAAGACTGCCACGATGTGCGCGGGGATTCTTCAGAATATCAACTCGGGCCATGGGACCACCCGGCAGCATCTTCCAATTCAAGTTTGACAGCAATTCCAAAAGATAGAAAAATTGGTGCTAACGGCGCCGCGAGCGCTCATCAGACTTCCTACAAAAAACTTGTGACAGCTTGTGGGAGCTTGTTTGGGCTTGTACAAGCCGAACAAGCTCACAAATCACAAGTAAATAAGTTTGCCCCAATTTCCGACAAGCTCAAATTTTTTGAGGGCGTCCCGCAGTCTTTCAAGACAATTGGGTTACATTTTTTTTTCAAGTTCCGATTTGTGAGATTGTCAGCTGGTGGACAAGCTACTTGTCAGAAACCTGATGCTGCCAGGAATCGATACAAAAGGGTCGTGTAGCTAGCGACAGCCCCCCACTCCTCTCAATGCCAGCTGCCAAGATAGTTGTTCCCCTCTCAACCGGCGGCGATATTGTCGTCCGACAATTCCAGCCACAAGATGCTCTCCAGGTGCATGCATTGCTGGTCGAAAGCCTCGTTTATGGCCGTGAGTCTCTTCATTTCTCCACTTAGAACCGCCCATTGAATGCGTTACTGTCGATATATCAGCGGAATCTCCTTGCAATGCCGCCCTGCGCGCTTTTCTCTTTCGACCCGTCTCCTTCGTCGCGTACGGGGGACTGCTGCTTGGCCTCGCGCTCCTAACCCGGCCGAATAATGTCCTACGAAGCGCGGGCTTTGCTCTCAGCCTCGGCGCCGCCGCACTGTTCTTGTACATCCGCTGCTCGATCACCCGCGGGTTCCTGGATATCTGCACGCACGCGAGAGACACCGACATGGCTGACATATCCAGCACGTATGGGGTGAATTCTGACCCCCAATCGGTCCAAGGTCCGGGCGGCTTCTGGGTTGCCGTGATCGAGTCAACAGACAACTCGTCCTCCGAGGTGGTGGGATATCTAGGCTCAGGTACCGTCCTTCCCTGCATAATTAGATAATTCGCGTTATAAATGTTCATTCATTGTGAGCGCAGACTATTCCGTGGACCCTAGCCCGACGTCGAGCCATCTTCGCCGTATGATCGTGTCTATGCACCACCGCAGGCGCGGAATAGGGAACCTGCTCATCGCCGCGGTGCTTGCGCATTCGAAAACCCACTCTCCTCCTCTGCTGACCCTGGATCTCGAAGCCACCGAGTTTCAGCCCGGCGCACGGGTTTTATACGAGCGCAACGGATATGTCTATGTGTCCGAGCGGATAATGTGGCTGGGTTCGTGGGTACCGTTGCCAGTGAGGCTGTTGTGCTTTGAGCGAAAATTGGAAAAAGCATGAGAAGCTCGGGAGGAATGGAGCGCAACTGGTGACTTCATTTTACTGAAGGATGTATAGATTTACAATAACCGGGTATTTAGGGGGATTCCACTGGGTGACTTTCCGTAAGGATTAAATACTCCTGCACAATATCCAAGTTTGTTTGCGGGTGCCATTGATGGGGTTGAAATAGTTGGTTGTAATATTCTTGTGGGAAACACAGTACGGAAATATTATTTTGGTCATGGGCGCCGACATAGCCGCATCTTCACGTCGCCATAAATAGACATAACCTGCTGAGGAAGAATCACTGAGAGGTTCTTAGGCTTGACGTTCATTACGTGGAAAATGACACGTAAAAGACGCATCGGAGACACGTAACGGACCGTTACGGACGCGTCGGGACGCGTAGTGGACGTGCATGCCAAGCACGTGCCAGGCAGATGCACAGGAGGCTGAAACCACACGCAGTCCGCCATATGTAGAACGATCCAGACTTGCAAAGGGAGGGAAGGGTGCATTCCTCTAGATCAACTTAATGATGTAATGTGCCACCAGAGCCCGGATCAAACCGGATTAGATTAGATATGATGCCCGTGGGTCATAAATTACAAACAAGCGGCGGCGCATCACCAGGATCCCGCCCAGGCCCGCTGTGAGTGCGCTATGGGTTCCGGGAGCCAGAACATTTGTTGTTATATTAGCGAAAAGTTTGTCTCTTATTTCTAGGTGATTCTCTGGACCTCAAAAATCACTGAGACTTTTTTTTTGCTACCAAAAATAACATGTTGAGCTAACAGCACAAAAAAACGTGTGCAAAATGCCTGTTCCATTGAACTAATATTTCTCAACAATGCGCAAATCTAGTGGGTATTCGGTTGCGTTGTATTGGATGTCAAGTATCCCTGAAACAAAGCTAGAAAATTTTTTAAACAATATTCAGACGTAATTTGGGGGTAGTTGGTATAGGCACACATGCGCACATAGAGGCGCGCCGACGGCGGGATGACTCATTCTTGACTCACTCATTACTCCACCTGATCCGAGCCCGCCTCTTATGCCTTCTCTTGACGTGCTTCTCTTGGATCTAGAGGAATGCACTTATTACTCTTGCAAAGGCTTGATCCGAGACTTGTGTGTATGCAAAAACACTATACAACCATGAATAAAAACAGGAATAAAACAGAGTCACAATGAAGGATAGAAAGAAAAAATAAGACACACCCTCTGCGTGGGCTGCATGATCTCCGCGAAGACGTCTGCCTGTGTTGATGTGTTGGGGGAATACTAGCATGAAGGGCAGGCAGACGCGGAACGCGTTCGTCACCACGACACGCTGAGGAACGGGCACGGCTCCTAGAACAGTATTGTCCCCCCAAATCGAGGAGGCGAAATCTACGAGGACAGTAGCTTGAAACCAGGTGATCACTTCCAACGTCGTAGTCAGCTTCAAGGAAGGTTGTGGGAGCGATATCATTTGTCTCTGTTTCACATACTGAGCGATGCTAACGCACGTCAATAGATCCAACGTCGCATATTCGCGTAGAGCCAGCGGGAAGATCTGGACGCCAGTGGGAGGGGCGGCTGAGTTCCTTTTCTTCTTTCTTTGTGATTTTCCGTTTTTTATTTATTTGGATTCATTTTGCGGAGACGGCGGAGAATGTTGATGTGATATCCGATTCCGGAGCGGCCCTTCTAACAAACCCAGATATTTTATTGTACCCCCCTCCCCTTTGTTTTCAGTTGGCCTCAGTGGTTCACGCGTGTCCATTTTCTTTGACGCCAAAACCCCTCTCCTTTCATTCCTTCAACTCACTCCAGCATTTCTACTATTTCCGACTGGCTAGTGGGCCACCTAAGGACTTTGAACCCTCAGCCCCTGGAAGCTTCCAAGTAGATGCAATATTATGGGTCCTAAAATGAAGGCAGGCATCCTGCGAGTGAGTTTGGACCGTTTCTGGGAATTTACATGATGTCTTGATGGATGGGCGAATTAATTTCGGCGGTAACCCCGAATCGGGCATAATCGGCCTAGTGGGCCACTATGCAAAATTACTGGTTCCTGTGCTTCCTCTGCACGCAAGTGCATCCTAAATCATCTAGAAGGTGTAAATGAGTTATTATGGTCGCTCAAAATTTGTATCAGAGGCATATTCCCGGTGTGAATATTTCTATTTTCAGCCAGGGACATGGGTGAATTTGGGGGTATCGACTGAATGGCTCGCTGGGAACGGCACAGAGGGTGTCGACCTTCGGAGTTTTGGTACAATTTAGTTCATAAGTCATGTTAAACATATCTCACTGCAGAAGATATTCCCCACATGCCCGTAACACCTCGAAAAAAAGTCGGTTTTGGGGCCACTCAAATATGGTGGATTGAAGTAGTAACTGGCCGTTCAGGAGAAGGCGGGGAGTTGGGGACCCATCGATTTGGGAGGATGTAGCTGTACCTGCGTTGGATATGATCTCAAAATTTCGGGGCGCCGGGAAATGTGGTTCGTTCGCTGTGGAGGTGGCCAGATTGAGTTATTTGGGATAAGACGAACATTTTGGTCGGGGTGCTAGAGGAGTGAAGAGAAGGCTTTTCGACCATCTGAGTATGCCGTGCTGTCCCCCCGAACCAGGGGATGAAAAAGAGCCCCCAAACTTGTGAATCGGCGAGGAATTGGTGAAGAAAGAGCCCAAAGAAGCCGTGTGCAGGCCGGCCGGAGATAAGAAATGATGACTACAGCCTGACATGCCGATCAAGAACATCCCACAGCAATTGATCGCCGAGTCGGTGGGCCTCCAAATTCGGCAAGCAACATCGTCATAGCTTGTATTCCATCCCCCAAACACAAAATTGAATAGTTATACCCACCCTGCCCTTGTATTGAGCAAGTGGCCCACTAGCTAGTTCGGCCCACTAGGCAGTCGGAGATAGTATTTCTTCCACTCCTACCAACGTCGCCGACATTGCTAAACTGCTCCGCTTATCACACCTAAGATTGCCGAACTAGGCACAGCGGAGGCGCAATTTAAAAGGCGAAGTATCGAATTATAATAAACGGACACTGAAAGCTGACCTGGATTTAGTAGTTTCAGCCCAACTGATGTTGAAATCTAAACCAATTGAATAAAATTGAAATTGAGCTTCACTTAAACACTGGTCTTCAGATTACAATAAACCCCAGCTGAAACTGAATCCTAAACTACTTGTATCATTTCTCATTTCAACCCTACTGAAAAGTAGAGATTAAGTTCTAATTTCAGCTCGACCGAAGGGTGAATTGAAACAATTAGTTTCAGTCGAGCTGAAATTCTGATCCCTCTGCCACCAAACAATTGGTTTCACCCTGTTCCTTCTTCATCAACTAATCTGTCTGCGTCGCCGCAGAACTTCCTGGGAGGTACGACGTCCGACGCTGACTATTCCTGGCGAGCTTGACTTTTCTTTGGACACAAATCTGATTTATCCTTTTCAGGATCCTCCGTAGCTGTGGAACGTATCTTCTCGAGTGGCCACGATACATTTTCGCATAGGCCCGCCAGTTTGAAGCCGGACACCATCCGGACTCTCATGCTCGTGAAGCAATGCCTCCGTCAAGCTCGCACTGCTATCAGGGAGATTTTAGCCTAGCTTACATGTCCTCTATACACTTTAAACAATTATGTTGTGCCCCATCTGTTCCGAGACCTGGTACCAGGATCACAAACTCCCACTTGAAGTTCCGGGTCTATGCGCGCCGTGGATCGCAATCGCAACCGATGGTCCGAGTCCCGTGCTGCGAGTGCGAGTTTCGATTGACTGCGAACTAAGCTCTCCTAGACAGATTCAGTTAGCCATGATGAACAAGTAAGTATCGATGAGTAACTGCGCACCGTTTTCGTCACAAACGCTGCGTCCAGAGCCGACTCGAACGATGATCAATATCGGGGCGATGTTCTGCAAAGGCAGGCGAATATTAAAACAGCCATTGTCGGCGAATGTATCAAGAAAGTGCAGAACCACACGAACCATAATTTGCGGTATGACTGCTTTCAACACGCTGATCGCCGGCAAAGAATCCTGCCTGTTCAAACGCACCGTAGCAATGAGGTATAGGATGATGCTGATGCAGTAGATGGCGCCGGATTCCAATCTGGACTCAGAGCACCGATCGTGAGTTGGCCATGCGCAGAGAGTACCCATATAAAGCGGCATCGTACATCATGGCGATGACAGTGTCATACGTGCGCGTAACGGAGGGTTCTAATACGGTAACGATGTCGCGTCGTATCCACCAAATACGTCCGGCTGCAAGAGAAATAAACATGGTTGAGAAGGAAAACAAGGCACGGCGAGAATTGAAAATGTACCAGTCAGCGACATGAGCGTCAAGTTCGTCAGGATAATCATTCCGAACGCCAGGCGGTAGTAAATATCGTCTACGCCGCCTATTGCATCGCGATGAGGTGCTCCCACAGAACCAATGACTGCAAATACGTTAACTATGACTGCAGCTACCCAGTCGTCCTGGCCGGTACTTCTTACCCGTAGTAACCATCAAGGATATCGCTGGAATGATTACGACTTGAAGGTTCCGACCCCAGATAATGTAGCAGCGATGAATCTGCCAATTTAATGTGAGGTAAAGGATGCACGATGTAATCGGTGAATTACAAATAGGCTGTCGGTTAATAGGCTAATGAATGGTTTGAATTATTGTTCAAAGAGAACGAACCCACTCACTTGTTCGCGACGAGAAGATAATCATCCACCACATCAACAATAGTCCCCCGGCTCAGCATACTTGACGCGCGTGTGACGTCTCCCTGGACTTCGAGGTAGAAATACCGCCAAGAAAGCACGGTGATGGTTATTTGCAGAGCGAGATGCAGCGCTGCGAATAGGCCCATTGCCCATATCGCAGCAATGAGCCAGCATCGACCGGCGCGCATCCCCGGTTGCAGAAGGTATGTAGTGTTAAAAAAAAGAACGAGGAGGACGCCTGCGCACAGTTGAAGGAAGAGAATTTAGGTCGTCAGCTAGGAGCGCTCTCGGTCTTTACACGTACCGAACAAGAGGAGTTGCGTCTGTGCGTGTGTTGTTCAAGATGCCTACAATGACAAGAAAAGTTGCTTACACATGTCCCGAACGTCGGCAGGAGCGCGGTGTAATAGTAGGTCTCGAAAGAATGAGCGTCGATGGTGTAGTTGCTCATGGAATGGGAAGAGGGGGCTGATGAATGAAGTAGTACGCTACGCCCACGGCCTGTTTCATGAACGGGGAGGGTCCAAGCTGTCGGGGTCTGTCGCTATCCTTATCACCCCCGTCTGCATTGGCAACCGGCAGAGAATCCAAAAAAGCGGAAACCCGCGATATATCGCAAGGGTACGGCACCCATATATATATAAATTTCCCACAATATGTCGGGAAAGTGAATTACTGTATACTTACTGGCGTGTGCTTAGAGGACCCTAATTTACCCTGATAGGCCCCAGGCCGCTTCCCCATAGGTCGGTCCGCCTGCGGACGAAAATTTTGACTGATTTACTCCATGAAAATCACGACTTTGGACCCAGATTTACTCTATCGCGGACCTATTTTAAAATTCTCCCTGCGGGGCACTTAGGTGGGTAAAAATTTGCGCATTTGTGGCTGGCTCTACACCTCGTGTTTGCTCCAAAAGAAATTCTCGGACCCTCAAGTTTTACTCTATGGTGGACCCAGTTTGCCATGTTCGAGACCGGTTTACTGTACCATTACGACCAAGTGTTCAGGCACTGTGACCTGTGACCTCAAGTGTTCATTTTTGAAGTGTTCATTTCGTGGGAAATTGCTATTTTGGGCGATTTTTCGGCATTTTTCGGCTTATTTCTCCCCGTTTTCACGCTAAAAGTTCGATTCAAAACACCAGTGACCTGTGACCCAATTAACAAGTGTTCAGTTCAGGGAGGGCTGTGACATAGTGACTGAACACTCGGTCGTAATGGTACAGTACTCTATTCTAGGGACCGAAAAACACCCATTTTCGAGCCTTGATCACTCTATTCCGGACCGACCTATGGGGGAGTGACCTAGTCTCACATAGCCAGACTCCACATGTTCAAAGATAGTCAATGAACTTTATAATCTGCTGGCACCGGTCTTACCGGACCTTGGATTGCCGTGATCAATGCGTGACCACACGTGAACTCTCCCACGGGCTGAATCGGGATGAGAGCCCATTTCCACCGCGCTGCACTGTCTACCAACATATAAATGACTCGTATTGCAAGCAAGGTCACTTAGAAACCTCCTAGAGCCTTTCGATGCAGTCTTGAGCTTTAAACTGACGTGTTCAGGGGCCAACTACCAATTGTGCTCGTACTTTGATGCAATGTGGCCAAATCATGAGACTTTTGCTTTGGGAAATGCTCAGCCAGCTTTAGCGAACTTAATTAATCACTTTAGGCACACTTTCTTTTGATATATCGCTCAGATACGGCTTGCGAGCGTGTATTCCGCATTGGGAGCGTGGGAGAATTCACGTGCAGTCACGCTTTGATCACGGTAATCTACGGTAACCGACATGCCAGTAGATTCAGACTAGGAGTGACCGGGGGCTTACCCTGATAATAAGTGGGAAGGCCTGATCAAAATTTCGATAAATTTTGGCGATTTCTCACGATGTCTCATTGTCCTCTACCTCGTTTGAGTGCCTAGCATTCTGCAATGCCCCACAGTTCTATATTTTGTAGAGACTTGTAAGCACCCAGCGAATAATGGTGACCAGCAGCGCGACAGGCGAGAAAATGGGAGTGTACTGTTAATATTCTCGGTTGATATGTCATATGAGATGACAGTCGGTCCCAGGGTTCATCCAGGCTGTCGATGGACTAAGTTTGTAGCTATGCATTATCAACCAACTTAATGGCTATGAATCTTGATCATTTTTATCGAATTAAAGGCTGGTTTGAACGAAAGAGCTGCTTGTTAAGCCACAATTAAGCCATGCAACATCGTGAGAATTTTCCATCATAACGGGTTGGGATAAGCATGATAGGGTTCCCAAATTGGGATGTCATGACAGGCTGGAACCAAGACTAACGCCGAAAGTAAGTTGGCCTCTCCGAAATTGACAGAGCCCAAATCGAACTGGCAACTGTTCCTGGAAAAGATTACGACCACCTGTTCACGAGGAGCATCCGCTACTGACGTCCTAAATGCCAGTTGAGTAAATTCCATACCAGATGCGTCACTGAGTCTGAAGCGATCAATGATAAATGCACATACCGGCGGAGATGTCATTTCAATGAGTGGGGGAGCAGACAGAAATCTATTCGTGCCTGGGGAAGGCTGGAATCCCAAAAGGAAAGAAGGTTAGTGGGCTTAGAGAGAATGACGAAGGAAATAAAAGCCGTCAGCTGTCGGAAAGGGTCCAAATGCACTTCTGACACATATATAGCACTTTTTCACATTTCCGACACATATATTTCTCAAATGTTGGTTTTCGGACACTTATACAAGGTTGAATGCAGTGAATGCATGTGTCTGAAAAAGTGAGATTTTCCGACATGTACATTCAGCACATTTGAGTTTGCTGCACATGTTTAGGTCAACTTTTGTTTCCCGACACAAGAGGTGAGCGATCGGTGGATCTCGTATTTTGATCTGGCCACGCGAGATCACTGATTTGACGCCGGAAGACACGGCCGGCACAGCTTCTTGCCGAATTTGGCAACACTGCAATCCTACTGGTGTGTATTCCATACATTTTAATCCATGACTCTAATAGACTCTGCTCTATTATATCAAATCTACCTGGCCTTTCTAAGACATGAGCAGGAGATGAAGATCCTGGTCCGTTGCGGTCTTTCTGCACGCTGTACGGCTACATACTACGGTTCGAGCGAGCAACGGAGAGTGCCTGCAGGCAAAGTCATAGGACATTTACGGCCTGTTTCTTGGTCTTGAGGAGTCAGGACTTGGGAGCCGGAATATGCCTGGACACTTTAGTGTCCAATTAGTGTCTGGGTTCTTATCGGACGGCACTTTTGCCATATTGGGATTGCTTAGTAATGCCCGTTCTCATGTCAAAGTTATTGTCAAAACAAACATCACTAAGTATTGCGGAAGACCGACTATAGTACTATTTAGTTGTAGCGCCCACCGTGATTAAACCTTCGCTCTACACCATTCCTAGGGCCGCCGCCACGCACGGCATCAAGCCTTTTAGCCGCATTCCAGATGGGGCACCACATACGAAGATTTGATGGTGACCCGGACGTAACGCCCGTCTCGCTCAGCCGATGGACAGCGGGATGGAAAATGTGTCTTGCAGCGGAACAGACTAGTGGGTGCCGTTGCTTTTTTGTTGTACTGTTACTGATGGTTTTGGGTTCTTGTTTTTCTTTGCGACATGCATGTTGTTTCAAACTGGAGCACCGTTAAGGCAGGTTAACATTATTATACTCCGATATGTCCCATTTTGTAACGTGCGGAGTTGTAGCGCATAGTACACTGGAACAAGTTTGCACCCGGTCTCTTTCGGGGACTTTGGATCTGAATTTGGACCGACATGATCCTGTCGTGGGAACAAGTTCCTGGAACCGATATAGGTTACCAGGTCTGAAATCAAAAGTCGAAATTCGTGATGAACTACAACCTGTGGTTATCGTATCAAAACGGCCGAATTTTCGGATCTAGTTGGGTAGTCATTCCACGGGTCTTGCCGTGATGGCTATGATTCGACGTCCTAAAGGGTGGCAGGCTCAATGAGTTGCGGCACTACGACAACGAGGTTGAAGGGAAGGTTCTTTCGGTCTATGCCATTCTTGGTCTGGATGTAGCCTTTGTCTAATCACTGTCTTAACTTACTCGTGTTTTTAAATGTTGGCTTTAACACGATATGGTCTTTAGAGGCTCATTTGCGACACTGGTTTGCTCAAAGAAGGGTTTGCGACACATTTATGTGTTTTTGTCAATAATGAGTCGACGTTGCTTTCTGGGTCGCGGTTCATTATCCAGGTTCCAGGGATGCCCGGAGGGCCTTAGGAATATGAACGACCATCGACAGTCTAAAAAAGCTCAAAGGGACTCGTAAGAGCAATGCAAGTACTGTATTGTTCATTGTTATGACAAGTACAGGTAAGGTACAGCCCAGAAAAATATTTTATCTGAGGATCAAATAATTGCGTCATTGATCGTTCAACCAAATGCGCGCAAAATGCACGAATGACTGGCTGTTTCCGCCCACCCTGTACCACCAGTGGTTGAATACAACATTTCAGACCCAATAATATGCTTCACAGACATGATTTACGCTGTGGTTCAAGTGGTTAACCAATGAGCAGAAATGATGTCGTCCCAATTTGGGGGGGGGGGTCATCACGTGTGTTGATGAGTGGGCTCGATCCAGAGATCGGGCACCACCTCTTGTCCCAACACATATATATTGGTCAGCTTTTTTTTCAGTATATATACATTCCATGAGCTTCACCCACTCTGATGATTCAACTGTGGGGCATTTCACCTTCTATATTGAAAGATTTATCGACTTCATCATAAATCTTTTTTTTAGAGTTTGACTGCGGGAGACTACATTTCACCAGTATTGTAATTAATTCTGGGGGAAGATGTGGCATCATGATGGAATCTCCATCAGGAGATCATGTGTATATATTGGTACTTTTGAGGTTGCAAAATCCATTAAGTCTGCATCAAAGAGGCGGGGAGAAATTATGTGCAGTTATCTATGCATTGAAATAAATTGAAAGGCGGATACTAGATAGTTAAAGTAAACTCAAATATAATTAATCAATCCAATGGCATACCCCCGTTGAGACCGTAAAGGATTCGCCCTGCCATGCGTAACACTGGCCCTCAATGCCTAGTCTACTGACTCCCCGATGATAAAAAATTAACAAATGAAGTGACGATTAATCAAGGAGGGCTTTATACCGTTAAAATAGCCATTGAGCACGGGAAAAAAACGGAAAAGATCACCCATGCTCTCGGGAGGATTTGAACCTCCATCCCCCACTATTACACGTGAAACATTGGCCGACCTGGAGTGGGTGATTCGTATTACATAATTAACGAAAGCTCTATCCTTGACACTGAAGCTTCATATGGCTTCGTCCAGATTTCCGGAGAAAAACTGCGCCCTTGAGAAAGATTTGACCCTGCATCTGGCCCCGGTGTGGACCTATTTTTCGCATCTTAGGAGGGAGGCAGATCTTTTGTATATGAAAAATCAACAAAGGTTCACGTCTCCTCCATGTAAGCTACTTCGATACGGAAAATAGCAATGAGTGGGTAAGTTACCGTTGATCAACTAATAAGATGCCCGCCAGTAACTACCTCTTCCTTGAACCAGTAGTCTCACGAGACATCCCCTGGGGACGTTTTAGAGTCTTCCAGGCTTACAGCGCACGGTTATGGAAATGAGAAGGAAATTGAATAGCCTGTAAAGAAAGTAGATCACTGACTCTGAGCAAAATTCGTCAAGTCATGTACACCCGCTTGAACTAAGTATTGACTAAGTAAATCATGTACTTAGTTCAAGCGGCGTTTACTATAAAGTCACGGAAGTTTGAGGGAATGTAGTTTTTCAGAGTGGCAGCCAGCGATGCACTGTTGAACGTTGAACATTGAACATTCGGAGAATTCCGGGAATCTCGAAGGAGAAACAGAGACAAATAATCCCACTTTGATCCTACTTACTCCTTTCAAGGCGACTTTCACCTACTTTAAAAGATGCCAGGGCATACTGGTGAGTCAAAAAGTTGCACATGGATATCCCGCTGAACCCAGTGAAGATCCACGTGGCGCAGAGGTTGACGACGCGCATGCAACTCAGGCTGGAGCCGTGTCCATGTCTGCAGAGGTATGGCTCTGAGACTGTCATTTGTCTCCGCTCATCTAAAATCCCAGACCTTGCACATTCCAATTGACCATGGCTGCCACATCCTTACCCTCCCCACTGAAATCATGGCGGAAATCTTCGTCGACTTTCTCCCAGATTACCCTGAGCGTCCTCCGATCGGCGATGACCGGACTGCTCTCCCCTGCATTATTGGGCCAGATTTGCCGGAATTGGCGCGAGATAGCATTCGACACGCCTCGTTTATGGAGAGCCATCAATCTATACCTCTTTGACGAAGGAAGCACTGCGTTGGATGCACAACTGGCTTTCACGCTCGAAAAATTATTCTCTGTCTCACTCTTTCGAGACAGAAGAAGATTTTACATCCGCGAAACTCCCCAATTTCAAGGCCGCTCTTCTCTCGCGCTCAGCAGACTGGGAACATATCAGATTGATCATTCCTTCGATGATCTTCTCTGGATTGACGGTCTCTTCCCTCTGCTGCATGATCTCACCCTCGCGCTCAACAACTATTCTGTGGCAGCAGATGCAACAACTCTCTTTCACGATGCACCCGCGTTGAAGAGTGTTGTCCTTGGTAGACGGTTTAATCCCTCTCAAGTTGTCTTGCCGTGGTCTCAGCTAACCAGCATAGCTGCTGAGTTGCTGTTTACCCATGCGGCTGTCGATGTTCTGCAGCAAGCTCCTGCCCTTGTAAATTTCATCTGTGCCGTTTGGGGGCACGTTATTCCTCTAACAGCCGTACCGCCACTTATTCATCTTGAATCATTGATTCTACGCGACAAGAATCGTGGGCCCTACGGATACACACTACCCTGACTGCTCCAGCTCTCCGACACCTCACAATCTCAGAGCACCAGCTCGGCGACGAAACCTTTGCCGCCATCGCCGCATTTCTTTCTAGATCGTGCTGTTCCCTGCAATCTTTGCATGTCGAAAATGCCAAGCTGCCGCAGACTGCGTACTGCGCAGCATTTCCTTCGATTCCGATAATCTATGTGAATGTTGAATAACGGGACTGAACTGAAGGCATTCTTGACCGCAGGGTTCCTATATTGTACGTTCTTAGTTAGCCTAAAAGGGTATTATTTCCACTGATCTTCTTCCTCACCAGCTCATCGCGGAATTCCGCCGTATCGACGGGACTTTCGCAAGAACTCCTATTTCTTTCTCGAGACTTTTACACCGTCACCTACGTATTCTTTTGGTCTTCGTCTATATGTAAAGCTCACAAGGCGGCCGTAAATAACAGTGGTATATACTCCATCGTATCTGTATATATTCCAATCCGACGAGTGGTATGAGAGAGCAAAATAAGTGTCGACGGAGGTGGAAATGGCCAAGGATGTAAGAATATTCTGTAAGTAGGCAGACGAAACCCACCGGAGAGGGTGAGCAATGAGCTCGTCTCAGCTCCTTCACTGACGAAGTCCCCCAGCGCCCGATGCGCGCATCACCCACCCTGCTACTATCACCGATTCCTGCCCGCCATGCGCAGACCGGTCCGGCACCTGCGGTGGGAGAGGGCATCAGCGCGCTGCCCGCTGTAGCGTCAGCGACAGGCCCGCCAGTAACTAATCGTCGTCCCATATCGCCCTCCCCTACCCTACCCGCGTCCTCCGCCACACCACGCCTGCGTCCGCGCGCCATGCCGCGTGGAGGTGGGAGGGGGGTAACAGCACGCTGCACTCGTACACGCCCAACAGCGTCAGCGTGGGGGTCGCATATCGCCCCTCCCTTCCCCTCCAAGCACGTCTTCCTCCGCACCACGACCACCCCCGTGTCCACCCGCGCCTCCACCCACCCTCGCGCCACCCCTTCGCCAGTATCGTCGCCTCAATGACCCCTCCCCTCCCCCAAACGCGTCCACGGCCGCACCACGATCCTCGAGTCACCCACCCTCGCCTCCGCCCGCGCCGCCCCTCCGTCTGCGCACTCGCCCACACGAGCAAGAGCCGGAGGCCGCAGCGGACGATGCGGGGTAGATGGCGCGCTACCCCACGGTGATGGAAGCGAAGACGTCATCCCGTACCCGCCCTAGGGATCGCCGCAAGTCGACGCGCAGGACGCAGCGGACGATGCGGGATAGACGGCGTGCTACCCCCACGGCTCTGGAGGCAAAGACGTCATCCCGTACCCCCTCTAGGGATCGCCGTAAGTCGACGCGGAGGACGTCACCCGCCCACATGAGCAAGAGACGGAGCCCGCAACGGACAATGCGGGGTAGATGGCGTGCTACCGCACGAGGATGGAGTCGAAGAAGGCATCCCGTACCAGGATCGCGATAGGATGAGACAGCAGGCTCTATCCGCTTCGGGGCTGTGCGGCACTCTTATCGCGACACAGATGAAGAGACACGACCCCGCATCCACGTCGAGGTGCGCCGCCGTCGCACGCTGTCGTCGCACCACCATACCGACGTAGGACACGTCGTGGAGGTATGCGTCGGCAGCGGGGAAGGAGCGCGCGCAGCTAGTCCCGTCGTCCGAGATATGCGCGCGCAGTAGCTTGTGGGTGGACAGGAGGGGGGCGCGGAGAGGGCGCGGCACGAAGACGGCGCCGTACGTGACGAATACGGCGCGGCAAGTCGCCAGACGCCGGCGCCTGCTCGAAAGGGGATGGCGCGCGCATCTTCGCGGAGGCTGCGACGCAGCTGGGCACGGAGACCGATTGGTGCCCAGAGCCGGGTTGGTACGCATTGGGTGGCACGTCGTCGTCATTGTGCGGGTGGAGGAATCGCCGGACGCGCGGGACGTGGAATACCGGGCGGGCGGAGGCGTCTTGGAGTGCTGTAGGGCGCTGGGGCTTGTAGAAGCGGCGCTACGGCTGGGATAAGGGGCTCTGCGCATTGTACTGGAGGATGAGGCTGCGCCGTGGTGGTGGAGTAGCAGCGGTGGGAGGAAGGGGAGAAGACGCGGGACACGCGGTGCCCCCCGTTGTCCGAGTCAGGACAGCCGCCGTATCATTCCAGGCCGGATCTCTCCATCGCGCGCCCGCCAACGATGCGGTACATACGCCCCAACACTGTTCACCGAGTCGGAACGTGAAACAATTCGGCGCATGGGGGCAAGTGTCGGCATGCGGGACGAAGGAGTCGTTTCCGAAGGGTCCGCCATCGGAATCGCGTCATGAGAGCGCCACGTCCGGGTCAAGCGCAGCACGACTGCGGCGGGATTCGGTACACGGTGGAAGACAGACTCCGCCGTCGGGAGGACACGCGGGATAAGAAGGGTCGAACGGGAGCATTGAGAAGAGACAGATTCCCGGATGACCGCCAGTCGTGCGGCAGATCTAATCGGATCGAAAGTGAGTATGCATGATGGGAGAAAGATGTGGAAGGGGAGGTGGGGCTGGAAGATGTGAGGCCGCAATGTACGAGGGTGGGCACGAAAGGACATGGTGGCGGCGGGCAAGTAGGGAGATGGAAGGATGATTGATGACGGCCGTGAAGGGCGCGAGCGGGGCAGAGAAGAAGAAACTCACGCCCGCCCTCGCGTAACTCCAATCCTGTCGCAGTTTCAGACGAGTATGGAGTGCCTTCCCGACCGAAGTCTCGCGAGACATGGCCTGCTCCGATGCGCCGGACAGCAACCGTGAAAGAACGCCAGATCGATTGGACATCCGGCTCGTGGTGTACGTCATGGGTGACACCGACGGTGCAAAAAGAGACGATCCTATGCTTAGAGGGGTGGCAAAAGAGTCCGATGTCGCGTTGATCTATCAGCGCCACTCGTCGTCGGTGGTGGTGGCGAGGTGGATGCATAGGAGAACCCAATACACGTCAAGTTCCGCTCGTAATAATTTATAGCGACCTCGTGGAGCCCTATTATAATAGGCCCAGATGTGATAATGTGACTAGAAGTGATAATTCACTGATACTCACCGTAATTCATACTCCTATGGTCTGAGAAAAAAGAATGACATGCAAGGATGTATTCTCGAAGGTCTGGTAAACTTCTTTGATTCTTGGAGCCCACTAGGCGGACAGAAAAAAATGAAAACCTGTATTTTTGATGCGATCAAAACACCGCCAACTTCTAGGTCTGATCCTCGGGGACCTCATAACTTCGTCGAAAAGCATCCAAAAATTATGGCACTCAGGAATACTACTTTTCATATGTCTAGGAACCTATGAACAAATACCGACAGGTAACGGCCCAGCGAACAGAACGAAAATAGAGCCATCAGAAGTCATTATCACTTCTGGGCCTACGATAGTATAATTAGCAAACGTTGCATGTGGCCGGATGCTGGCTGCGTCTGTCAGCCCCTGTTCTTTCACCCCCACGTCTACTGCGCTGCATACACAAGATCCACAGAGTCTCCACCGATTGCCACTGGCCCTGTAATGTCTCACCAGGCTAACAAATTCCACACAGTTAATCAGAACATCTATGGTGCGTTGCAAAGCTGATAAGCAAATGTTATCACTTATCTTTCCTAGGTGGCGTAGGGGGTGAAGGTGGGGAAGGTGGCTCAGAAGGTGGGGCTGGGGGTCCCGGGGAGGGTCCCAAATTGTCTTTTGCCGTCAATGCTGAACACTTCATCGTGAATAATCCGTACGTTGATTCATCCTCTCCTAAATACTGGTTCTCAATAACAGTAGTGCGGAAGTGAATTGTAAGTATTGGACACCTCAGTTCTGGGGATTGACAGAAAAGCTGATAGTATCATCACCATAGTCCAAGGGAGAGGCAACACCAGAGAGATTCTAGCAGGTCTCAAATGTGTGGCGGCACGCTATAATGCTGCCAACACACCTGAGAAATGCATGGATGGTACACGGGTCGACATCATCGGTGACGTTATTGCATGCTTGAGCAACACTCCTGATTCAATTCGCCTGGTCATGCTCAGTGGGGTTGCGGGATCAGGCAAATCCACAATTGCAAAGACAGTTGCAACTATCTTGGCCGAGGAGAAAAAGACTCTCGCAGCATCTTTTTTCTTTTCCCGTGACCACACAGATCGCAAGGAGATAAATCACCTTGCTACAACGCTTGCAGTGCAGCTTGCAGATTATAGCCCTGGCTTTCGGGCTTATCTCATTGAGTTCCTAGAGAACGATTGTACTCGCATTTGTGAGGCAGAACCACGCCTGCAGTTCCAGAAGTTGGTTGTAGAAACTCTCAGGAAGCTACCTCCCTGTTCAGAACCATGGGTGATCTGTCTTGATGCTCTGGATGAATGTGGTGAAGACCGTGGCCAGAATTTCTTGCGGTGGCTATCCGACAGCATTGCTCAGATCCCGGCCCATATCCGATTCTTTCTAACTGGACGCCCCGATGTTCCTTCCTATCTGAAATTTGATACACTTCTTTCTCTGGTGCATAGGGTTGTCCTCGATGAAATTGAACCCAATATAGTTCAGGCTGACATCCACCTCTATGTTCAGCAATCACTTGATGGGGCCAACTGGATTACACGTCATCCCTGGAAAATTCAGGAAGAGCAGGCAGAACAAATAACAACCCATGCAAATGGACTCTTTGTTTTTGCAGCTACAGCTGTTCGTTATGTTGTTGCAAGACTGCCACATTTTCACCCCCAGGAATCCATTGATGACCTCCTGCATGGTGAAACTCTCACTGACCTGCATGACCTATACCTCCTGATTCTGAATTACGCCATCCCAAAAGCTGTCCCACATGCTCAACGTTACTGTGAGCGTGCCATGAAGATTCTGAGTACAATTTTGCTCCTCCTGGAACCTTTGGATTACCAGAGTCTGGCAGACTTGCTTGAACTGGATAAAACAGATCTTCTGAGAACACTAATCCCTCTGAGTGCTGTAATCCATGTTTCTGATACTCCAGGGGCAGCAATCAGTATAATACATCTCTCATTCAGAGAATTTATGACTTCTTATGTTCAAAACACCCGGCCTGAGCTCCTCTGTGGCACAGACAATCAGCAACAAGCCCTGGTGTCTGCTCTTATGAAGGTGTTGGACAGGCAACTAAAATTCAATATCGGTGATCTACCAACCTCATACTTGCGGAACCTTGACATGCCAGATTTCCGGTGGCGACTTGACAACTACATCCAATTGCATCTCCGATATGCTGCCCAATTTTGGATAGATCATCTCATGGAGACAGTGTATGATTCATGTCGTGGCCAAGAAGTGCAGAATTTGCTGTTCAAAAAGTTTCTGTTTTGGCTGGAGGTGTTGAGTTTACTTGGGATTGTGGGCTATGGACAGCAGGCTCTGTCTAAATTGATAGTTTGGGCAAATGAGGTATGTCTAGGAATGATGTTACAAGATTAGTATGAGGACTGAAGATCACTAGAGCACACCCCTTCTCCAATTTGTGACTGATGCCAAAAGATTTGTTTCCTTCTTTCGCGAAGCAATTAATCAAAGTGCTCCCCACATTTATCTATCAGCACTGGCCTTGGCACCAGAGAAGTCTAAAATCACTGAAATTTTTTCACATGACTTCGGCCAATTAGTAACAATTACAAGAGGGAGAATGGAAATGTGGCCAAATACAATTGCTGTACTGGAGGGGCACACCTATTCGGTCACCTCAGTTGCCTTCTCACATGATGGCAAGAGAATTGTGTCTGGCTCCAATGACTACACTGTGCGCCTTTGGGATGCAGAGACTGGAGGTGGACTTGGGGAGCCACTGGAGGGGCACACCGAAGTGGTCACCTCAGCTGCCTTCTCACCTGATGGCAAGAGAATTGTGTCTGGCTCCTGCGACAATACTGTGCGCATTTGGGATACAGAGACTGGAGCTGCACTTGGGGAGCCATTGGAGGGGCACACCCATGTGGTCACCTCGGTCACCTTCTCACCCGATGGCAAGAGAATTGTGTCTGGCTCCAACGACAAAACTGTGCGCATTTGGGATACAGAGACTGGAGCTGCACTTGGGGAGCCACTCAAGGGGCACACCGATCCGGTCACCTCAGTCGCCTTCTCACGTGATGGCAGGAGAATTGTGTCTGGCTCCAATGACAAAACTGTGCGCATTTGGGATACAGAGACTGGAGCTGCCCTTGGGGAACCACTGGAGGGGCACACCCATTCGGTCACCTCGGTCACCTTCTCACATGATGGCAAGAGAATTGTGTCTGGCTCCAACGACAAAACTGTGCGCATTTGGGATACAGAGACTGGAGCTGCACTTGGGGAGCCATTGGAGGGGCACACCCATGTGGTCACCTCGGTCACCTTCTCACACGATGGTAAGAGAATTATGTCGGGCTCCTATGACAAAACTGTGCGCATTTGGGATGCAGAGACTGGAGCTCCACTTAGGGAGCCACTGGAAGGGCACACCAATGTGGTCACCTCAGTCGCCTTCTCACATGATGGCAAGGGAATTGTGTCTGGCTCCTGGGATGACACTGTGCGCCTTTGGGATGCAGAGACTGGAGGTGGACTTGGGGAGCCACTGGAGGGGCACACCAAAGCGGTCACCTCAGCTGCCTTCTCACCTGATGGCAAGAAAATTGTGTCTGGCTCCTGGGACGAAACTGTGCGCCTTTGGGATGCAGAGACTGGAGCTGCACTTGGGGAGCCATTGGAGGGGCACACTGATCAGGTCACCTCAGTTGCCTTCTCACATGATGGCAAGAGAATTGTGTCTGGCTCCAATGACAAAACTGTGCGCATTTGGGATGCAGAGACTGGAGCTCCACTTAGGGAGCCACTGGAAGGGCACACCGAAGTGGTCACCTCAGTCGCCTTCTCACATGATGGCAAAAGAATTGTGTCTGGCTCCTGGGACAAAACTGTGTGCATTTGGGATACAGAGACTGGAGCTGCACTTGGGGAGCCATTGGAGGGGCACACCCATGTGGTCACCTCGGTCACCTTCTCACACGATGGCAAGAGAATTATGTCGGGCTCCTACGACTACACTGTGCGCATTTGGGATACAGAGACTGGAGCTGCACTTGGGGAGCCACTCAAGGGGCACACCGATCCGGTCACATCGGTTGCCTTCTCACATGATGGCAAGAGAATTGTGTCTGGCTCCAATGACAAAACTGTGCACATTTGGGATGCAGAGACTGGAGCTCCACTTAGGGAGCCACTGGAAGGGCACACCGAAGTGGTCACCTCAGTCGCCTTCTCACATGATGGCAAAAGAATTGTGTCTGGCTCCGAGGACAACACTGTGCGCATTTGGGATACAGAGACTGGAGCTGCACTTGGGGAGCCACTGGAGGGGCACACTGATTGGGTCACATCGGTCGCCTTCTCACATGATGGCAAGAGAATTGTGTCTGGCTCCATTGACACCACTGTGCGCATTTGGGATGCAGAAACTGGAGCTGCACTTGGGGAGCCACTGGAGGGGCACACCCATTCGGTCACCTCAGTTGCCTTCTCACCCAGTGGTAGGTATTTTCTCTCTGACTGTAATGATTGCACCATTTGTCTATTGAATCTTGGTGGTGTTGTCATTGGCCCACCTCAATGTTCCAGCTCTGTGAATGGATGGAGTTTACTCAATGTGGGTTCCTCTTCTATGCATACATTAAGTATGGACTCATTCTCTATTCCAGTCTCTTCACCTGAAGTCCTCTTCTCCACCTCTGCATTGGCAAATCCACAATGGTTGGGTCTCTTGTCTCCCCTCGGAACTCCTCTTTTGGCTCCCTATGCCCCTCAGGGTTGGACTGTGGTCTCCACACAACACACTTGTTATTGGCCAACAACAGACCTTGCTCTCATATGACAAATTTGTATATGGTACAGACTGGGCAAAGTGTTATACCCCAGCAGAGATCCCTCTCTAAATAATATACATTTTGAACATTATATCTTGGTTGATCCCTTCCCCTCATGCTCATTCTTGTCTTCCACGATGGAACCAGATTTTTCAGCCACTCGGGTGATACCCTCATACCCTTTCCCTTTACTCCCACCACCCATTTCTGCTTTATCTACCCTCTTCATTACTGACATTAACCCTTACTCCCTAAATGCCCTCTTCTTAACACTACTCCTTGCTGTTCACCCCTGACCCTGGACTCCTCATATCATAGTATAAATACCCTAGTCACTAGCTATGTTCTGTACACCATTCTGGTCTGTTCTCTAGTGTCTTATCTAGTTTCACTCGCCTTTGTATCACCCAGGCACCAATGTCCCAGTTATTGTAGCTCCTACCCCTCTGCACTGACCAATATATAATGAATTACTAAGCAGCCAGCAGGTGCTGTCATCTCTCCAATTGGTTTGGAGACAGAGTGGATTTGTCCTTCCAATCGTGATCTTAGAAAAATAATGTTTAACGACCAACTTCTGGAATTAACACCTAATTCATGTGCCACTAAATCTTTCCACTATCCAGGAATTCTGAAGAAGCTTCTAGAATGCTCAGTGCCCTGACTCATGTTCTAGAAATTGGACATGCTTCTGACTCACAAAGAGCTGTAATGACTGGATTAGAGTCATAAAGAAAAATGACTCACTTGCTCTGTATTATATATAAACCCCCATAGTTTACTATATTGAATTAATTAACCCACTTTCTTACACTCTATTTGTGTGCCTCAAGCCACTTACTGTTTGCTGCTGTTTACTCCTGCTTTGACCTACAAAGTCTTGCTGCTCGAATCGACCTACAAAGTCTCGCCCTCTGCCACCTTCTTGTTGCTTGCTGGACCTGCACTGCTGAGACTTGGTGATCTCAGACTCTTGAACTAGCTTGTGACTCACTTGTATTTACTGGAACTGTACTGCTACGATCAGGTACTCATAGATTCTTTTCTCACATACAAACCCCCTATTGCTTATTTGGACTTGCATTGCTGAGACTCGGTGATCTCAAATTCCTGTTCTTATACACTACCTCTTGACTTGTATTGCTGCAATCAGGTACTCGTAGATTCTTGTCACTCAAAAACTTATTTTGCTTATTGGGCTTGAATTGCGGCGACTTGGTGCTCTCAGATTTCTTGCCCTTATACGCTACCTCTAGCTTGCTGCGACCTGGTGATTGTAGATTCTAGTCACACACAAATTGATCTCTGCTTATTGAACTTGTATTGCTGTGACTCGGTGATCACAGATTCTTGTTTCTATACACTACCTCTAGTCTGCTGCGACCTGGTGTAGCCTCATATGAATTTACTACTGCTTATTTGGGCTTGCATTTCTGCGACTTGGCAATCTCAGACTCATTCCCTTATACGCAACCATTCTCCCAATTATTATTCTTCCCTAGATCCTCCTATAAATCCTATAACTCCGATTCGCAGTCTCACGGCCCAAATTCTTATACTTTCTAAATCCACCTAGATTGTAAAGAATCCGAGTTTACAGAACATTTTATAGTTAGTGAGAAACGTTCAAACAAAGTCAACTCTAGCAGACCTCACATATACAACTTATACGCCCAATAGCGCTGTTGGACATGCACCATCAATGAAAGCAGAGAAACAATAGTTGTACCCATCTATAAAATTGAAGTGAGCTCATTATGTTCTGGACGAATGCGCATCACTTCAGAAACATAATGAATTCGAACTTCGCATCGAGACACAGTTAGAATTCCAGTTTGAACCTCCAATGCCCAAGTCAACAAACTTGGAAGGAATGTCCCTACCAGGGTCGACAAAATTTGCCTTACATGTGAAGTAGTTGGGACTTAGCGGGGCCTGTGTCTTACATTTGGGAGTAGTGCCGCGTGGAAATCAGAACCATAAAAAAAGAAATCTTAATAAGGAAACTTCAACGTGAGGGTGGGACTTCAGTAGAAAGTTTGCGCAAGATATTTGGACTTGCCAAAGTAATGAAACTGGGTCCATGAGAGAAGGCATGTTTGGTCTCCCGGGGATCGATGATACATCTTAATTTAATTTGCAGAAGACATGGGATAGCGCACTCGGAGATTCCGAAGTTGAATTGAGGATGCGAGATTAAAGGTGTTGTGAGATTTTTTAGCACGGCAGACGAGGCATTGTACATCCCCGGAAGAACAGTAGTGCTTTGTGTTAGTTTGTTTAATTACATTGACAGTTGAATTGGACATATTCTCTCAGTGGACAGACACCGTACTCTGATTCTAACTCGTACCTCACTCAATTGGACATACCATGCATTCATACTGCATGCGGCTCAAGGGAAGTTCTAGAAGTCAAATAAAAATGCTTTGGGCCACGCAGACACATTGAGGACTCGGTGGCCGCAGTGTTTAAAATACATAACGTGCAAGCAGCTTGGCAGGCACAGGAGTAAAGACATATTGAGATCTTCGTGCGGTTCACCCAGGGATTCCACAACTTGGAAAATAAAAATAGCCAAAGCACACCTCCGACGCATTGTGGTAAATAAAAGCCACCCCCACATCAGAGAAGTGAGATTCTAGAGAAAATCAAGTCGCAGGTATGGCAAGAATCCACACTGCCGAGCCCTGCCGCACAGAGCCGGAAGCGGATCAGCACAGCGGCACTTGCCGCTGTGCAACCTCTGCCGAGATTGCCGGGAGCACAGCATGTACGAGCCATTGCTTCCCCACTGGCACCACCTGTCGTAGTATTAGCGGTGCTACTAACTTCTGTCAAGCTATTTCTGCCCCTCGAATTCCGTGACAACACAGAGGGTAGAAACCTACACCCACATTTCGCAGTTTGAAGCCCTCAACAGTTAGTTTTCTATACTTGTATTGCCACGAATCGACAATGGCCGACTCCGAGGATACCCCAGGCAACAAATCTTCAAGCTCGGATATTCGTTTCCGTATTTCTGAGCTGGATTGTCACATCCTCAGCCTCCTGGCTTGTGGCAAAAGTTGTGTGGCACATGTTGATCGGTGACCTGGGCCGGGGGATCAGGCTATCCATCGCTTTGGCCGGCACCTGGAATATTTACAAGAGGCGGTGGCCCGTGTATAAAATATTCTAAAGGACAGTGGATGATTTACCGTTCAATCATCGCGGGCTTTATAGCTCTACGATGAACTCTGACATTGCTTCAGCTGGATCTGTGAAAAAAAACTTTCAAGATCGACACGTGCTTGGGATATTTCTGATCGACCACCTCCTACCGAAAAAAAGGTAAACATGTCTCCTGCATTCCTCCATCTCCCACTAAACTTTTATGTGTCCGGATTTTCAGCTCGCATGGGTGATTTAGCTTTAATCAACGAGGGCATTGTCCGTCTTTATCCATTAGTGGTCTGCCTGGGAGATAGAGAAATAATGAGCTGGCAGGCCCACCGAAAATTAGAACATATTTCCCTCTGGAGCTTCCTAATGGTGGCTGATTCACGCGGGCCATTTTCCTACTAGTATTCCTTTGGGGTGTGAAACAACGCAGCAGAATGATCAAGATCCGTACAGTCGCTTCAAAATTCGACCAAGGGCCAAACCACCAGAAATTCTCTTCATTGCGACCCTTCCCGTTCTATACCGAGGTGGGTGACTTGAAAAATAAAATAAAATGTTCATTATCCCCTTATGCCCTCAAGAGGATTCGAACCTCCGTCTCTTACCAATTCAGCTGTTCGCCAGAGTACAACCAAGAGGAGCAAGTGATTCACTATTAATCGACGAGGGCTTTATATGTTTTCCCTGAACCTTGAGATGGGTTCATCTGGAGCGGACACGAGGATAAAAAAAAATGGATTTCGCTGTGACATGCCCTCGGGAGGATTCAAACCTCCGTTTCCCATTGAAGTCTTCCTGCCTGCAATACATTGAGTGGGTGATTTACCATTAACCAACTAGGGCTTAGTACGTCTTCCTTGAATGTTCCATAACTACTCGGAGTGTTCACTCTCTTGTCAATATGCAACCTTATGCCTAGGCAGAAGTGGAAGGGTTCTTAATTGATGATGTGCACATGAGGGAATAAATACATTAATCAACAACGCCTCGGTGTTTTCAATGGACCTTCAAGTAGCATAGCCCTCCGGGCCGACCTGGTTCCTCCACAGCTTTGCATGGTTTACTTTGGGCTGAGCTGTTCATAAACAATTCGGACACCATGTATTTGTTACTTGGGCTGAGGGCCACTACATACACATGGCAACCAAATGGCAGCAAGTCCGTTTGCGCCTTCGGCAGTTAAAAGTGGAAGTTAAAATATAAATAGATATGTACGATGAATGCGATGATGAAGCTGCGTGGGGCTACCGCACCGCAAACGTTTCATGGAATGGAGCGGATATGTGAGAAGGTAGCGGCTATCGGTACGGCAAAAAAGACAATTTCCGTTGATGTCAAATGTAAGATTTTCAGCACAGTTTCGTACGGCGTGTCGTAGCCTAACGCAGATAGATATCAGTCATTGTCATACAATGTTGTACTCTACCAGTGGCAACTGGCTGGGTTGCAATGGAAGAAACAGCAGTGGTGACGTTGGCGGAATTCATGAAAAAAATTTTGAAGGATTTGTTTGACGTCGGGTGGTAGATTCCGCGGCAGCGGTGTGGGAGTCGCCGGTGTTGTCTTTAATGCTGACACATTTTGCTGCTTGTATTGTCTGGTGTTCTTGCCATTGGCGTGCGAGGGCCTTGAAATCTAGAATGTGCTGCAAGTAAAGACGACCCTTTGACGATTAGCACGCTGATGTGCAAGAGACGTGATGCGACAGACATGTTGAAGTCGCAGGAGACGCATCTGGATTGACCGGCGGCAAGCCAAGTCCGGGATTGACCGAAAGGCACGCAAGCTGGCGGGCAAGGTGTGTCTAAAGGAGCAGGTACATCCCAAAGTCGCGTCCATTTAGTTCGGCGAGGCGAGAGAAAAAGAATCAAAGCGGATAGAAAGCGCGTTAGAAAGACAGCGGGGCGGGACGGCGAGATCTCGATTTTTTTGAGCTCTCAGCGCGAAATTTGAAGCAAGTGGTGGCGGCAATTCAAAAAATCAAGTTTGAGATCGCAGTTGAAGATCCGAGATAACCGCGCAAAATCAGCAGAATGGTGCACCAACTCAGTAGCTCGGTCGCGGGAAGTCAACAGCCCGAGTTGATTCAGAAGCATCGCTTTTGAGCTGACAGGGTCGCGGGGCCTCAGACCATCAAATGTGCGCAGTAAGAAATACTTGAAAGACGGGGCTGCGTCGGTTGCGGGAAGCAATAGCTTGATTTGGACTTCGTAGGCTTTGAAGTCGGGGTTTTTCACCGGGAGCGTAACAGGAGTTCGGAAAATCGAGTCTGCCTGGTGAGAAGGACATGAAACAAGGGGCTGCGTCGATCGAGGGAAAGCGAAATTTGGAATTCCTGGAGTAGAATTTGAGGCTGTAAGGTCGCGGGAACTGTAGAATCGAATTAATTAAGTAGTAGATAAAAGGAGCAAGTGTTCACTGTAGGTATGTTCGCGGGGCTGGTACTCATCGCGAATAAGAAAGGTTGGTCGCGAGATGGCCGAAAATCGAAAAATAAATGGAATCGCAGCGTGGCGTGCCGCCTGGCAAATGGCAGAACAATGACCAGGTAGAACGGTTGGCGGGACATCGAAATATCGGATAGAAGTTCCGCGGGCCGACGGAGTTTTCGAAAAAAGAAGAAGAACATCGACTGCATCGCTGCGCATCGTTGAATGTTTTGACGGGAGCCGAGACACGAACAAGTGCGATCAATGGAGGTTGGATTCAGGTATCGCGGTCGCAGGGCTCCCAAAAATGCAATAGAAATTTCGGAAGCAGCGCTGTACGCTGTAAGAAGTGAGGGTGGGAGGGAGGATCAGATTGTTGCAGGTCGGGAGACTCCCAGAAATCGAAAAAAAAAATCGAACGCGTGAGGGGGACTTGAGTTCTGGTTGCGGGAAGTTGAAAAGTAGAAGGAAAATGGTGCTGCGCGTTGCAAACGCGAGGATGGGACACGACTGTGTGGGAACAGGAATTGTGGAGAGGCTGTTCGCGGGACTTCTAAAAATCGAGCCCCGCAGCAGATGGCTCTAGGGAGTCGAAATATGACACCTAGAAGTGAGGTCAGTAATATATGGACTGAAAACGTAAGGAACTTGCGACAATAGCAAGTCGTTGCTCGCGGGACATCGAAAATATTGAATAAAAGGAAGGAACTTGAAAGCCCAAAATTCGGCAATAATTCTGAGCGAGATAAATCAGCTAGAGTAAAAATACAGGGGAAAGCCAAAAAAATTGAACAGAAAATTGACACACGGAGCGTAGTGTACAAGGACTTCAGAAGCCTGGCAGAATATGAAAAACGGCAGTAAGAAAGAGACAGTGAGAAAAGGCTCATTTGAAAATATATTAACCTTTCCAGATTCGAATGCAAACGCGCCACCTGTCGTAACTACGGCGCTGAGGGACGCTCTGAAAAGCTTTAAGAGAGTCGGAGTCGTAGTTGGGTACAACAAAAGTTGATGATCATTTATAAGCTCATGGCAGATTGATTCGTCTGCTCTTGTAAGTACAGACAGACGGACAGACACATACGGTTCTCAAACTTGGTTCCTAATTCCGGAACCAAGAATGACATGTTTCATCGGTATCTGCGGGGGGGAAACCCTTGAAATTCAGCGTGCTGTTGAGAGACTTCTACCTCCATCTCGTGTGGGTTGAAGATGGGGAGAGACTGTGGTCTAAATCAACAAAAGTTGACCCCCGGCCTCGGTACTGAGCTGCTTCCACGAACATTGGTGTAGGAAGAAAAGATCTAGCTCATCAACTTTTTTCTCGTTAGTCATCCCATGTTCAGTGATTCAGTGCGGCCAACTTGCCAAATTGAACCACATCTTCTCAGGCGAATTTGAAACCCCCCCACATAGTAATGTTGCCGTGATTCGAAAACTCAAGTCGCGACTTCGAAAGTCGACTTGAACGCGGATTTGACTCGACTCAACTCGACTAGACGTGACATATGTCGCCGCGTGTCACGCGCCCAGGTCACGCTCCATCAAAATTCAAGAAATTGCTTTTTTGGTGCTGTAAACGACTCAGCGCACCTTTGGGGAATTTGGAGCTTCAAGTTGACTTGAAGTCACTCGAGTTGATTTGGAAGTCAACCCGAGTCGCAGCACCGACTCGGCTCGACTCGACTTAAGTCAGCTGCGACTTAAGTCTTAGACTTCAAATGACTTGGAGTCGAAGTCACAGCAACATTACCGCATAGTACTTCTGCAATTTCATTTGTATCTGGCAAAGAAGTCCTTCAAGTACAGCACGCTCTCGCGAACAATGTCATCTCCGGATGTGGTACGCATCAATTTGGCAATACGGTGAAAGAAGACGCCCACTGCGCCCCGAATTATTTTTTCTCCTGCCAAAATAGAAGACGACAAAAAGAAACCTGTTCCAATAGTATTCCCAGGTTTTCCAGAAATTCCCGTATGTTTCCAGGCCTACAGCGCACAATCGTGAATGAGAAAGAGTTATGAGTCCTAATATCCTTTAGGATTTGTTCTTGTCAGCTCTCCACCCGCTAAAATTTCATCAAATTCAGCCCTCTTTTTGACTGAGGTTAGAACTCCGACGACATCTGCACTGCATTTCTTCCTAATCCAGGAAAGAAACTCTCATGCTCAATCTGGTGCAATCGAGGTGCAATCTGGCGCAATCGAGGCAGTGCATTTCTGTCAGGGTCGTCGACAAGCTCCAAAGGCTGCGTCTTTTTGCCTTCCGCCTTCATCTGCTCACTACCAAATACTGAAAGTGCACCCAGTTCATTGTGCAATGTCTAGGTTCACTCATCGGCCTTTTTGCAGTAATGGTCGTTACAATCCACACTGAAATTGAGCCTCCTGGTAAGATAAGCCTGACTTGCCCTGAAGTATACTTACACTTTGTAGAACATCGGCCATGTCCTCTTCTACCTCTGGATGGGCCTTTACTACTTGAATATGATCCAAACTGCATGTCTCTTGAATCTCAGCGTGCCTCTGGCTCTGTGGCTCTGTCCTCGGCTCAGTCTCCCTCGCTACCTGTTTCTGTGGTGTGCTTGCCGGTATCTGATCTCCCTCTGGTGTCTCCCATGCATACTTCATCCTGGGAACAATCTAGCCTCTTGTCCCCCGAGCACTATTGCCGCCTGGACTTCAACTCGTCTTGTGAAGCCACTGCCTCGGGGACGCCGCTGCAAGCCAGCACTATGGTATTGTCGAGCTTCCTTTCCTGATTAATCTAATTTTCTCTTAGGCTACTTACACTGTGAAATTTTCTCCAGCCAATAACCACCTGAAATCCACACCCCTGCCGCATACAAAATCCACCTGGATGCCAGCTGCACATATTCTGATGTCCAGGTTCCATTACCTATCACAGCCAGGTGGCCCAGATCAGACTGGGAACAACATTGTTACCCAGCAAATGACCGGGTAAGACAATGGCTGGATATTTCCGGGTGGTGCCGCCATCGCGCTGTGAGGGAGACTGCGGCGTCTGTTTGGAAAACGGTGTTCCAAAATTGACTTGTTCTTCCTCTGGGGGTTTTCTCGTTGACGTGTGGGTTGAAAGTTAGTGAGAAGAGGTGGTCAAACAGAGTTTGCCCATGGGGTCCTGTGGGAGGTCTGGGGGATAGTGTGAAAAATACCTTGTTCAGATGGCACCCTGCTGGCGTGCTTCGATCCGAGACAATATTCAAGTCTCCGCTTTGTCTTTCTTCTATCGCCTTTCCCCTTTGATCCTGGTGATAGTTGATATGACTGGCTTTCCCAAAGGTGGGATAACCGCGACGGCTTGACGAGGGCCTATAGGCTCAACGTGGGTCGGACTCGTGTGGCGGGCGTGGCGACTCGGTGTTGGTCTAGGTGGTCCGCGATTTGTGTGAGATGCCTTGGTCGTTCCTCTCTGCGTCAGCAGTGGTTTTCAATGACAAGGGAGCGGTTAGTGTGGGTCAGACGTTTGGTATGAACCGTCTAGAGGATGAGTGGTGAAGTGTCTTGTGACAAGTTAGATGGTTAGTGTGTGTGTGTGTCAACAATGTATCGGGGGATTGGTTTACACTAGAGAACTAGTAGGGGAAAAACCATTCCAATATTGACTGTCTACTGCCTAGAAACCCAGGTCCTTTTATACCTTCGTGAATATCCCCTTTGGAGCATCTCTACATGTCCCCAGTCCGCTTCCTCAGTGTTCCAGCCCATTCCATCGTGTTTCAGTTGGTCCTGAGCTGACTCGAACATTGGGAGGCGTCGCGGTTTATTGCCTTTTTTGGGCCATATCTCGTCGAGACGTGGCGGCTGGCGAACCTCTACCTTCCTAATCCATCTAAAGTTCGTTCAGGCGTGACGGTTGGCAGCCGAATTTGGGTGAAACACGTCCAATGTGTCAGGTCCGATGTTTCGGAGCATGTGGTACCTCACGGTCGTCAACCTCATTATGGCCAAGGTAGTTCCCATGTGCCAATGGCGAAACCGGGCGCGAAGCTTGGTGTGATGAAATCCGAGTCGCGGCGGCCTGGTGTGTGTTTGTTGGACGTGTGAGGGGTATATGGAGTGTAAAGGCGTCGCGTCTGGTCCGTTGTATCCACTGGGGCATACACAGCGCATGTGGGAGCCCCACAGCGCATGTACGGACAATGGCAATAAATCGCTTTTGATGCAGTGGAGACAGCCATTGTGGAAATATTGAAAATGTAATTTGTGAAAATCAACAAATGATTTATAGAACGGGTAATCTAATCCATTCAGCCATTTCCTCTCCACCCTAGCAGTTGCAGCAAATATTGTGGTCGATTTTACTCCGTGCCACTGGACATTTTGCACTGGGACTTGAGCTTGGAATTCAAGAACATGTCTAACTCGCTTTTGTTGTCGTTTTTATAGGTGGCAGCCACCCATCATTCGTAATTGAAGACAATGCACTCAGGTAAATTTCCATTGTTCAAGTTTCATTGTCAGCCTACTAGACGGACACTGCTAGGTTTTGATTAACTATTTTTTTACACTGTGCACCCAGAAGCCATTCGACATTCGTCGCATGCGTAAAACGACGGCGGAGTAAGTAAAGCTAAAAGGACCCGCTGCACTAGCCACCTACAAATACACAACAGATCTGGACATGAATTGAAAGGGAAACATTTATGAAATGAGTGGAAGGCAACACAGAACTTCAGCAAGGTAATGAACAGCCAGCAGTGAGCTTCTAGTGAGGTGACATGAGAATCTGTAGGTTGGGATTGAAAAAAGCCAGCAGCTAGATATACAACAGCTGGTGGCCAGCTGAGTGGAGCGGCTGCTCGTAAAGGTGGCCACCAGACAATATCCAGGACAATGGTGGCTGTTGAAATTCATGCTCAATTGCTGATCACATCGGCTGTCAGACGGAAATAGCCAAGTTGGCGGTGTACTTGTCGGTGTTTCTCAGCATTTTGTGCGTCACACAAACTGTAATACTCCATTTCTTTGGTGAGCCAATCATATCTACCTCGCAGCACTAGTTACTAAGAGCCACAGGAGTCCAACTGGGTTCCAACGGGACTTCCACCCTCACTTCTGCCACTTTGGGTGCCCTTCAGGGCTTTTGGCCCATTGTGAATGCCCTTCGGGGATATTTGTTTGTTATTTGTGCCACCTTGAGCGCCCTTCGGGGCTTTTGGCCCTCCGTGAAGGCCCTTTGGGGATATTTATTTGTCATTTGGGCCACATCGGGCGCCCTTCAGGGCTTTGGCCCACTGTGGACACCCTTTGGGGAAATTTATTTGTCATTTGGGCCACATCGGGCGCCCTTCGGGGCTTTTGGCCCACCATGGACACCCTTTGGGAATATTTATTTGCCATTCGTGCCACATCGGGCACCCTTAAGGGCTTTTGGCCCACCGTGGATACTTTTGGGGGTTTTGTTTTTGTCATATGGACCTTATCTGGTGCCTTTTGCCAGTTTAAATATGTGCGCTTAATGACCCACAGTGAATATGTCGCTTCCTTAGTCCTGGGTGGTTTCCGAATGTGTGGGTGTCTCAGATCCCTTTTCATATGTTATTGTAAATATGCGGTATGTCTTGTCCTAGTTTTATTGCCGAAATATGAGTGGATGAACTCGATTTCCCGTATTGGTTGCATCATTGACTGCTATGAAGTCTGTAATGCAACTCATGAGGTTAGCTTGCTCCATGCACGACACACCGTCATCGCGGTCCTTCATCAGGCTTTTGACAAAAAACTTGTGCCTTTTTTGGCCTTGTGAGCTTGTTGACAAGTAACAAGGTCAAAAGCATGAAAAATGAAAAATACCCCGCTACAAAATGTTGAATGCGATCCAGAACAATATTTGAAAAAAAAAGAATTAGGGTAAATATTTTGACCTTGTAGAAATTTCGACAAACCTTGTGTATTGTGAGCTTGTTGACCTTGTTCGACCTTGTCAGGCCGCCATTAGGGGAGCTTGACACCCTTGTTTGACCTTGTACAAGGGTCACAAGGTCACAAGTCTTTTGTCAAAAGTCTAATGTTGCTCTGAGTATATGGGTACTAATTAAATTACTTGCGCTTGGAATGGCCCGTGGAGGCACATTCCTGGTTCCCGCGATGTCTCCTGAGCTGATACTGTTGGTTATTTATGCTATGCAAGGTGACTCTCATGCCTCCCCCCCTTTTCACATATGGGTTGATTGGCAGGCCCATCACGGTGGTGGACCGCGAACGAAATTGGATGGACAACTGATCGGAAAATATGTTTATGACAATAATGGAATGCATGATTTTGAGTTTGCCCTCTTTCCTTTCAGTATCAGTGTACAACACAGGAGGTAGCAACAGCGCTTTCGAGAAACCCAAATTGCATTGCAGCCAGAATCCCGCTGGTGGAGCTTGTGCCTTATCTCACTCGGCCCCAACTGACGTCTGTATCAAAGGTCCATAATGCTCCGATGTATGCACAGCTTAAAGTGACTGAGGCTAAAACATTTGTGTGTGAGCATATTTGTTCTCAGTGTCCGGAGATCATAACGATTCTGTGCTTGTTTAAGCCTGTAGTACAAGTGTCTTCTAGTTGCAAGGCAAACAAGAATTTCAAAGCATACCGTAAATTGCGGGCAATGAAGGCAGCTCCCTCTATGGCCAGAACACGGAAAGAACGATGGAATCTGGCTCATGATGTAAAGAAATTTAAATATTTTCGAAAGCTTCATGCGAAAACTCTTGAGGATAGTTCCTTTCCACCTCATCCTGCGTCAGATGCAGTATTGCACCGAATAATCACCAATTCTTCGACCGCTGTACAGCCTGAACAGTTTGTGGAGGATGGGTGCGCAATTTGTGGGTGTCTGACCCCATTGTACAATTTAACTCCCCTCTCTGAATACAAAGGAAACTTAGACCGCCTGCATGCAGAAGGAATCACGTGAAAGGAAAGATTTAAGTTATCAGATCCTATTGAAGATTTGCCCGGACCAGTGCTGGCTGATGGTTGGACACACACATGTGTAGAATGTGAAGTTGCAATAACAAAAAAATCAGTTCCCCGACATGCATTGGTGAATTATAATTGGATTGGTCAAGTTCCACCCCAACTTCAGGACTTGAGCTATGCCGAAAAAATGATGATAGCGAGAGTCAGGCACAACCATTGTGTTATTCAGGTAAATTCTGGCTGAGTCAGAATGCATGCCAATGCGATTATGTTTGCTCAGCCTGTATTAAAAGTTTACCTTAAGTTGCCACCAAGTAGAGAAGAGATGGCGGAAGTCTTAGCCTTCATATTTATGGGATCATCAGCACCAACTCAGGAAGATTTTGAACGCACCCCCATGCTCGTGCGAAGAGACAAAGTTCTTGCTGCTTTGGAATGGCTTAGACTGAACCATGAAGGATATTCTGATTTGGAAATCTCGGAGGAAAATTTACTGTCGTATGCTCACCGGGGTATCCCCGTAGTTCCGGACTGCACTATACACACTGAAAGCAAACCGGAACATTCAATACCTGTTGAAGCATGGAGTGTTTTTGATGACAATGAAGAGCATGGAACTTCAACCGGTGTTTGCATCTTTGCTGTACATGGACTGACTGGTGCAGAATATTCCAAGGCCCCTATGTCAACTATTAAGATGGTAGCCGTTGATCATTTAACACGTAAGGGCCATATACTTGGAATCGGAAGTGATATTCCTGAATCCATGTACAACAATGTTGCTGCATATCCTGGAATGTTCCCATGGTTGTTCCCATATGGAAAAGGTGGAATTGGACATTCTGCTCACAAACATAAGGTGAGTGATATGACCCGCAAAAGGAATCTCCTCATGTACCATGACAAGCGCTTTCAGACAGACACATATTTTCCCATGGTTGCCTTTAACCACGAGCAATTAAAAGGATCTTCAACAGGAAGTAAATTGATTGTGAAACATTCGAAGTTCTCTGACATTTCCCAAAGACTTCTTGCAACCAACCCCGAAGTTGCAGGACAGCTTGCTGACCGCATGGCTGCTGGGGAACATGTCAAACCAGTGAATGATGCTGAACGCCAATGTTTTGAGTTGCTCAGCGACTTGGATGGAATTGGAGCTCATGTACCGGGCTCTGCTACTTCAAAGAAGCATATGAGAAATGAAATATGGTCAACAATTGCATATTTAGGTGCTCCAACATGGTTTATTACAATGTCATGGTCCGATGTAACTCATCCCATTGCGCTGTACTATGCACAGACGGACACAGTTTTTCAGCCCGAAATTCGTACTTCTAAGGAGAGGAACCTCTTAATGTCTCAAAACCCAGTTGCAGCGGCAAGATTCTTTCATTTCATGGTTAAAGTCTTTCTGAAAGATATCTTGTGCTGGGAGTCTGAGATGCCAGGACTGTTCAGTCACACTGAAGCCTTCTACGGAACTGTGGAACAGCAGGGAAGGTTGACAATCCATTTACACCAGTTATTGTGGATAATAAATGCATTTTCACTGCAGGAGATTCGTGATAGAATCCTGGGGAAAGATTCTGTATTTCAGACAAAATTGATTGAATATTTGGAGTCGGCGCATCAGGGGGAATTAATTCATGGGACACTCGATGACATCCGTGAACGAGTGAGGGCTGACCCAGATGTCGAAGATCTTCAGTCTGGTAGTCCTGCATACAAAGTACCAACACAAATTTTGCCAGAGGTGCCACCGCCGATGTGCAAGGGAAGATGTGAAGAGGGATGCCAAGGCTGCCTGAACTTAGCTCATTGGCGGCAGAAATTTGAACATGAAGTCGATGATTTGCTTCTGCGCTCTAATGTACACAAGTGCAGACATTCTGTTCAAGATGAACAAGAAACAGAATCTAAAAAGGATTGGCGACATCTGAAGAAAAAGCGGAAAACAAAGAAAAAATATTATGAGCGAAGGGGATGTTTGAATCGCCATGGTGTATGCAAGGCGCACTTTCCACGAGATGTCTTCAATGAGACTAGCATTGACCAAGACGGGCACATTAATTTAAAAAAGAAGGAGCCGAATATGAACACCTTTGCAAAAGTTATCACATACTTTTCCCGCTCCAACACCGATGTAACGAGTTTATTATCTGGAACTGCTGTAAAAGCCGTTGTTTCCTATGTCTCCGATTATGTCTCTAAATTGGGACTAAAGACATACCAAGCATTCGCCTCAGTTTTCGATGTTTTTCAATGCAACTCTGAAATGCTTGACACAAGAGCAGAAGGTGTGGAAGCTGCACGAACCCTGATGCGTCAGATGATCAACTCGATGTCAACAAAGATGGAAATTGGGAGTCCAATGGCTTCCATGTATATCCTTGGCAATCCAGACCATTACACAAGCCACAAATATGTGAATTTTGTTTGGAGATCCTATGTTACTTTTGTTAAAAATTTCTGGGCTGGGCTGAGCTCAAATGCAGAAGAAGGGAATGAAGTCAAAGCAGAGGATCTGTTGACAATTCAAAACCAAGATGGGGCATATGTTGCGGTCTCTGTTGTTGATGATTACAGGTATAGACCTCTTGCTTATGAAAGTCTTAATCTCTACAAATGGATTCAATGTTCTGAAAAAAAGGCTCGGAATCAAACAGAACAGCGTGAATTTTTGGAGCAGATTGAACTCCACGCTGAATTAAATGGTTCAAAAACTCAGACTGACAAGCCAGAACAGGATGATGACAATAAATCTGATGCCAGCGGCGATTCATTCATAGATGACGACATAGGATCAGCATACCCGTCCGATGAAGAAGATGCAAAATCTATCGGTGATAGTGATTGGTGCTCAGAGGATGATGATGAAACTATATTTACCAAAGAAAAAGAACGGGCAAAGAAACAGTCAATAATCAGGCATTCAGTTCATTGTGATTTTAAGAAACTCACGTCAATAATTCCTAATTTTATCGGTGGTGCTGTTCCGCGCGCAGACAAGGGGGACAGAGATTATTATTGCATGGCGATGATGACAATTTTCAAGCCATGGAGATCACCGGAAGAATTGAAGGATCAGACGTCCACTTGGGATCAGATTTTCATGGAGCATGAATTCACGGAAAGACAGCAGCAATTAATTAAGAACTTCAACCTGCGTTATGAGTGCAATGATGCCCGTGATGATCATTATGCAACCGTGAAAAAGAAGATGGCCCAAGCTGCCCACGGGCATTTCATTCCAGGTATCAATAAATTTCTTGGAACAAAAGACGAATTTTTGGATGATGTTGATGGAGTTGAATTTCGACTTGAAGATCTGGCCTCAGAACACCAGGCTACAATAGGGAAAAAGACCCGGTCCCTGATGAATGCCCGAGAAGAGATACAAGAAGTTCTACGAAATTCAAAATGGTTGAACAAATCTAGGGACGGCCTGTTTAATATAGATACAACACGGGTTGTTCCACCCTATAAAACTCGCTCCTCATGGGCGGCAATTGTGAAAGCAGAGCGTAAAGTGTATACTGCCAACAAACTGGCTGATATGCCGCTGCCGCCTTCTAAAGGTGGCACCAAAACGAACACCGATAGAGTCGAAGTTCTGCCTGGTGATTATTTGCTACCCAAGAGTAAAATTGACCAGAAAAGCAACACGGACCTGATTAATGATATACGGAAGGAATTTGGCTTGAACCATGAACAACACCGGGCCTTCAAAATTGTGGCAGACCATGCATCGTCGTCTAATAAGTCCGGTCCACTGAAAATGTATATTGGAGGGATGGGTGGTTCTGGGAAGTCAAGAGTATTTAATGCTATCATTACATATTTTGTCCGGCACAATGAGGGTTATCGTATAATGGTCCTTGGGCCCACTGGATCAACTGCAGCATTGTTAAATGGATCTACATATCACTCGGTATTCAGGATACCTCGGGATTCAAAAAGCAAAAATAGAGATGATGTGGATGGGTCACCCAACGATGCAGCAACAATTGCAGCCAATAATGAACGTCTACAAGGTGTTGAATACATCCTACTGGATGAGATCTCGATGGTATCCTGCAATGATCTACAACAGTTGGCAAGTCAAGCTGTTAAGCCCGTAATATTCACGACACAGAGTTTGCTAGCTTGAGTGTCATTGTTGCTGGAGATTTTGCTCAGCTGCCTCCCACTACTGGGCGATCATTATATGACAGAAACGTTGCGCTGAAGAATTCTGATTTAGCGACCCAGAGGGCACAAAATGCTGTATTGGGGAGAATTCTCTGGCACCAATTCAACACAGTAGTTCTGCTGCGTCAAAACATGCATCAAACGTCTCAAACCCCTCTTGATGCCCAGCTACGCACCGCATTGGAAAACATGAGATACGCGGCATGTACACCTGAATATATCAAATTTCTGAGAGGTCGTGTAGCAAGTGATCGCCCTGGTCACCCGCACCTTGATAGTAAGAAATATCATAATGTGTCTGTAATCACTGCCTTCAACATTCATAGAGATATGATCAATGATCTCGGAGTTGAACATTTTGCACAGGATACAGGGCAAGAACTTGTTGATTTTTATTCAGTGGATAAATTAAGCTCTCGAGCCATTGACAAATTTAAATGGAAAAAATGCGAACAGGCTCACTTCCAAACACTTGGTTCCAAATTGCAGAATCATCTCTGGCATGCAACTCCTTCAATGACGACTGACCACATTCCGGGCCGTCTCCGGTTGTGTGTTGGCATGCCCGTCATGATCAAATCGAATGAGGCAACTGAACTGTGTATTACAAAAGGGCAAGAAGCCATTGTTACCGGGTGGGACTCTTCTGTTGGCCCATCTGGTCAGCAAATACTTGACACTTTATTTGTGAAATAAATTGAACCACCAAGAGACATTCAAATTAAAGATCTGCCCTTGAATGTTGTACCCCTGGGTCGGACATCTACTCACATCACTGCACTGCTTCAAGATGATTCCCTCCTATCGTTGATGCGAGAACAAGTAGTCATTCTTCCCAGCTTTGCGATGACAGATTATTCGTCTCAAGGAAAATCACGAAATCCAAATGTTGTACATCTCAATAATTGTAAAGACCATCGAGCATACTATGTGGCCCTCTCTCGGGGGTTCACGGCAGAAGATACCGTGATTGTACAAGGCTTTGATCCGCAGAAGATTACAGGGGGGATTATGTCAGGCTGCCTCTGTCAAGAATTACGCGAATTAGAGATCTTGGATGAGATCACCAGGCTGAGGTTTGAAGGATGCTTGCCCGCGCATGTTAATGGAATGTACAGAGGTCAGCTAATTCAGAGTTATCGCATGTGGAAAGGAATGCAGAGGAGCCGAGTCATTTCCATCCTGCCATCCGGTTGAATGCGTCCTCAGATTCTATGGCTGCTGATGTTCCTGATTACGGTGTCTGGCATCCTACAGTGTCCGAAAAATCATCAATAAAAGCACGCAAAGTGTCCAAAAGACAGGCCACGGAGTATATTGAGTCCCCCACAAAACGGCATGCTGTTAACTGACCACTGAATTCACCAGTTGTACATCTGCAGCAGTCTTCACCAGGTGGGCTTATATGGGACAGTGTAAATTATAATTGTGGATATGATGCACTTTTGACCCCGTTAATGTGCTTAAGGGAGGATAATCCTATTGTTTGGACGGAAAAATTGGACATGTCTAATCACATCCTAGGTCAGTGGGCATTGGCAATGACTCAGACTCAAGACATTCCTGAACGAGCCAGGGATTATATCCGGAGAATACTTCACCTGCAAGACCCGCAGAATTTTCCTCTCGGTCCACAGGGACTGCTTCTAGACACACTATTTATGGCCGTGACTGACAGGAAAGTTTATGGATCTGCATTGACTTTTTGCAATAAATGTGGATACCAGGCACTGGGGACTACTCATACATTTAGCCAGTATATGAATGTGGGTTGGGTACCAGCACTTCATGCAAGGCATCCAGCTGGCCCAACATTATCTCAGTGGTTTGGACACCATTTCGACAGGATAACATCCGGCAACTGCCCACGCTGTACAAACAATTCAAAACTGCAGCGACTGACCACAATTCATGATATACCTTTGTATATGATAATTAGTTCAGGGTTCAACAATCTACGTCTGAATGACGAACTAACTTTTTCTTCGACAATGGGTGAAACCCGTCTGCGATTGCGAGGGCTTATTTACCATTCACCAGGCACTCTCATGGGCCATTTCACAAGTGTGATATTGGACAGGCATGGTTCAATGTGGTACCATGATGGAATTACGACAGGACGTTTCTGCACACAGAATGGAAAAATATCTGACTTGCAAGATCTGCTATCTTTACAAACAGGCCGGGCACCAGCGGAGGTATTATGTGCAGCCTTGTATGCTCAGGATATTTGAAGAGGATGGTTGAAAAGAAAAACCCCGTTTGGACTCGTACTGCCATGTGAAGCACTGGCCACATGCCAAGTAACTAGTAAGGAAGGTAGGACACTTCAGAAATCCAGTAATGTCTATAAGCAACAACTTATTCAAATTATTTTAAAGCTGCGAAAATTTAACGGAATGGGGTTCCCCCAGAGTGGCAGACATGCAGAACAGCGGCACCCACACCGTGCGAGCCCTTCGTTCTCCTAACCAGATATTCGGAGAGTTCCGGAAACGAGGAAAAACAGAGACAAATAATATCAACCTTCCTTGAAGCTGACTTCGGCAGGAGATCGAGTCCGCTGGGACAGAGAGTCTCTAGAGACAAAACCAGAGAATTTGATGAAGTCGCCGCTCATCAAATTCCTCTCCAGAGAGAGAGGCCATCATTCTATGAGAAAGTTGCGGCAATGCGGCACGCGTCTTCAGCACTTGCGCACGAGCCGGCTCACCCATCTGTATGTTGTTGACCGCGAACATGCTTGCCATCATTTCGCTTTCGTCTCCAGGAATGAGATATCCGCATTTAACCGTCTACGCGCTTGTAAATAATGTCTAATGCATGTGTAGTATATGAGCTGCTAAGGGTCCTTTTATGCGGCCTCTGCAGAAGAATCAGTACTTATGAATGTGGAGAGAGCGCCAAACATTCTTCGGATTGGAAGGCGGAGAAGTACACGCAAGAAATTATGGATCCAGTATGACCTGCTCGTCGTGGCTATGGCGAGGTCTGAAGTTAGCGCGGAGTTTGAGATTTCCAGTACGAGTACCCATGGAGGTGGGCATTCTTGCGCCGCTCGACAGCTGCTGGGGTAGCATGAGCAGGACAAGCCGGCTCACCTCTCTTGTGCCAAGCCCCTCTGTGGCTTCCATCAGCCGCATCAATTTTGTCTCTCGTTTCCATCTTTTTTGTCTCTAGAGGTAGGTAGGTAGGTAGCATTACACGGCACGGTCCCGCTGAGGAACGCCGGTTCCCAGGGATTATCTAAGTATACATGCGCCAAAGTACACTATTGCCCCTGGACTCCTCCATAGCACCAGAGACGAGCTCACGGACACGCTATGCCGCCGCGGTAGATCTAAGGAACTATAAAGAAGCAAAGAAAAATCAATCAGCAGAGAATATGCGAGACCAATTATTTGTATCAGGAGCTGTCGCGCACAACACAGGAATTGAATTGACTTTTTGGAGGTCCGAGGATATCATGCCCCATTAGCTACGAGTGCAATAGCGGGTTGCACGGGCTGGTTCGCATGGTCTGTGTAACGCAAACTTCCACGGGCACTTGGTTAGTTGGGAGCATTGCTGAGGTTAAAATTTAAACCTCGTGATGCCTGCCAAGTGTTCACCATAAATAGCCTGGGTCAGATTCAGACGCTGGCAATTCGGCCTTCCAACATTCAAATATTCTGTGAAGCAAGTACAACGTCTCTGATGCTCGACCGTGTCTTAAAAGCCATTTCTTTGGTCCACCAATTATGCAGAGTTCTGAGCATCTTCGATCGAAGTTAGTGCATTTAGAACTATTAGGTTGGGGCAAGTGAATGGCCGTCTTGCAGCCGCAGTGAGTACTTCCGAGGCTCTGCACCTTCTCGGTGCCTTTGGCAGAGAGTTCCGGTGAGCTATTTAAAGCTGCACGGACGTGCCGATTATTAAGTCCAAGGAAAGTAACGAACTGCGAGGTGCCGCATGATCAAAATGAAGACGTCGAGCTCAAATTGGTGTTATCGCGGTCTCTGTGAATGAAGGCGCGGATGCTGCAGCCTCAGCTGCGTATTGATGTGTTGACATTGATATTGATCGGTTCGTTACGTTCCGTCTCTGACCGTTTTTGGAAGCTGCTTAGTTGCACGTGTGCATGCTGACTAAGTGACAACGGCGTTGCTATGCGGCCGGCGTGGTGGTGGGCAGCAAGAGCCATGGCGAGGGAGACGCACGGACATGGAGAGAATGGAACATGAAATTTGAGCCTCCAGAACTTCTGAGATATTTTGGGGGAAAAAAGGAATGAAAAAGGGTAGAGGTAGAGGATGGATTCAGAGGTATACATCTGGATGACGCGGACAATCGCAATGCAAGCATTTCCTTCCTGGCAAGTAGACCGTCGCGAGCAGGTCGTGAGTCTCAAGGCGACCATGTGGGACCGACCATAAGAGAATTCTACGCGAGGCCATCACTGCATCAATTTTCTCTCTAGTTTTGTCTCTAGAGAATTGATCCCAGCGGACTCGATGCTCTCGACTTCGGCGACGTTGGGGATGATCACTTAGTTCCATGCCAACGATGGAAGGGCAGACAGGTCAGAGTAAAATCGTCGCAGAAGGATATTCCACTGAACTCGGTAAAAATCCACGCAAGGGGCTACCAAAACGCGAAAATCTCAACATACCTTCCATTTGTATTTTCTTGGTATTTTCAGGGCCCCTCCCTTTATGACAGCGTGAGAATTGTTTCCACTGATCTTGTTCCCCACCAGCTCATCACAGAATTCCGCTGTATCGACGGGACTTCTGCAAGAACTCCTATTTCTTTCTCGAGACTTTTAACCCGTCACCCTACGTAGTTCGTTGGTCTCCATCTATATGTAAAGCTCACAAGGCGCCCGTAAATAACAGTGGTATATACTCTATTGTATCGGTGTATACTCCAATCCAACGAGTAGCATAAGAGAGCAAAATAGGTGTCGACGGAAGTGGAAATGGCCAAGGATGTAAGAATATTCTGTAAGTAGGCAGACAAAACCCACCGGAGAGGGTGAGCAATGAGCTCGTCTCAGCTCCATCACTGACGAAGATCCCCAGCGCCCGCGACGCACGCATCACCCACCCTGCCCCTATCACCGATTCCTGCCCGCCATGCGCAGACCGGTCCGGCACCTGCAGTGGGAGAGGGCATCAGCGCGCTGCCCGCTGTAGCGTCGGCGACAGGCCCGCCAGCGCCATGCCGCATGCAGGTGGGAGGGGGGGTATCAGCACGCTGCGCTCGTACACCACCAACGGCGTCAGCGTGGGGGTCGCATATCGCCCCTCCCCCACCCCTCCAAGCACGTCTTCCGCCGCACCATGACCACCCTCGTGTCCGCCCGCGCCTCCGCCCACCCTCGCACCACCCCTCCGCCAGTATCGTCGCCTCAATGACCCCTCCCCTCCCCCAAACGCGTCCACCGCCGCACCACGATCCTCGAGTCACCCACCCTCGCCTCCGTCTGCCCCACCCCTTCGCCTGCGCACCCGCCCACACGAGCAAGTGCCGGAGCCCGCAGCGGACGATGCGGGATAGATGGCGTGCTATCCCACGGTGATGGAGGCGAAGACGTCATCCGTACCCACCCTAGGGATCGTCGCAAGTCGACGCGCAGGACGCAGCGGACGATGCGGGATAGACGGCGTGCTACCCCACGGTGATGGAGGCGAAGACGTCATCCCGTACCCGCCCTAAGGATCGCCGTAAGTCGACGCGGAGGACGCCACCCGCCCACCCGCCCAAGCCGAGCCCGCAGCAGACGATGAGCGAAAGACGGCGCGCTACGGCACGGGGATGGAGTCGAAGACGCATCCCGTACCAGAATCGCGATGGGATGAGAAAGCAGGCTCTATCCGCTTCGGGGCTGCGCGGCACTCTACCGCGACACGGATGAAGAGAAACGACCCCGCATCCACGTAGGTGCGGCCCAGCATCGCACGGCGTCGTCACACGTCCATGCCGCGGTGGGGGGGGGGAGCGCACGCACCGAGTCCCGTCGACAGAGAGATGCACGCGCGGGAGCTTGTGGGTGGACAGGAGGGGGGCGCAGAGAGAACGCGGTACGAAGACGGCGCCGTACGCCACAAGTACGGCGCGGCAAGTCGCCAGGCGGCGGCGCCTGCTCGAAAGGGACGGCGCGCCAAGTTTCGCGGTGCAGCTGGGCGCGGAGACCGGTTGGTGCCCAGAGACGGTTGGTACGCATTGGGTGGCATGTCGTCGTCATTATGCGGGTGGAGGAGTACGCCAGACGCGCGGGACGTGGAATAACGGGCAGGCGGAGGCGTCTTGGAGTGTTGTAGGGCGCTGGGGTTTGTAGAAGCGGCGCTACGGCTCGAATAAGGGGCGCTGCGCATTGTACTAGAGGATGCGGGCGTCATCAATGATGAGGCGCAGTGGTGGTGGAGGGTAGCCGCGGTAGGAGGAGGATGGGAGGCCGGGGGACAGGCGGTGCCCCCCGTCGTCAGGACGGCCGCGGCATCCTTCCAGGCAAGATCTCTCCGTCGCACGCCCGCCAACGATGCGGTATATACGCCTCAACGCTGTCCACCGAGTCGGAACGTGAAGCAATTCGGCGCATGGGGGCGCGTACAGTACACTGGGGGCAAGTGTCGGCGAAGGAATCGTTTCGGAAGGGTCCGCCATCGGAATCGCGTCATGAGAGCGCCACATCCGAATCAGGCGCAGCACGACTGCGGCGGGATTCGGTACACGGTGGAAGACAGACTCCGCCGTCGGGAGGACACGCAGGATAAGAAGGATCGAATGGGAGTATTAGGAAGAGAGATATTCCCGGATGACCGCCAGTCGTGTGGTAGATCTAATTGGATCGAAAGTCAGTATGCATGATGGGAGAGAGATGTGAAAAGGGAGGTGGGGCTGGAAGATGTGAGGCCGCAATGTACGAGGGTGGGCACGAAGGGCATGGTGGCGGGGGGCAAGTAGGGAGATGGAAGGATGATTGATGACGGTCGTGAAGGGCGCGAGCGGGGCAGAGAAGAACAAACTCGCGCAGTGCGGTCTTCCCTTTCTGTAATCTTTCGCCCTTGCGTAACTCCAATCCTGTCGCAGTTTCAGACGAGTATGGAGCGCCTTCCCGACCGAAGTCTCGCGAGACATGGCCTGCCTCGATGCGCCGGACAGCTAGCGTAAAACAACGCCAGATCGATTGGACATCCTCGTGGTGGACACCGACGGTGCAAAAGAGACGATCCCATGCTTAGAGGGGTGGCAAAAGAGTCCGATGTCGCGTTGATCTATCGGCGCCACTCGTCGTCGGTGGTGGTGGAAGAGCGGAGGCGGAGGAGCAGTCGATAAACGTCGAGTTCCGCATGTTATAAGACACTGCTATGTGCGCGACAGATTATTTTTAAAACAAATCGTGGTCGGTGTAAGAGACAACGCTCACCCACCCATCTACTTCTTCTGAGATAGACGTCTCTTTCGAGCATCACAAAGAACATGAAACACTTGGTGCAGGCTGAACGCAGTAGACCTGGTCGACGAAGGCTCGACTTTTGGTCCACGACGGCATCCGACCCGTCCGTGGCCTTTTCCCGCCTCGAGAAGGATACGAGTATGAGCAGGGCCTCATTCAATTGCGAACCACTGTCCTATTTCGTATGCAGCCCCATCCCGAGTCAGAGTCGATATTATGGCCAAGCTAATCCACAGACGCGAACTTTTCGTGTGAGTTCCGGGAGCGAGGAGAAACAGAGACAAACAATAACACTCCACAATCTTTCTTGCTCTGACTTCGACCGACCGTCGACGACGACCTAGGCGATCATCCTGAAGAGGAAGGGTAGACCGGTTAGACTCGAATACTCGCAGATGGTTATCCCACTGAACTCGGTAAAGTTCCACGTGGCATCGGATTTGACGACTTGGAGTCAGACAGGGAAACAAATGGGGCCATAATCATGCGTGCAGTAGATACCTCTGCCCTGGCTCTCGAACGCTCGCTTGTCTCCCCTCATACAGAGGCCCAGACATTGCACCTTCCGAGTGACAATAGCTACCCTATCCTCACCCTCCCCATTGACATCACGGTGGAAATATTCAGTAATTTCCTCCCGGTGTACCCTGAGCGCCCTCCAATTGCTGGTCTTTATTCCCCAGAGTTGCTGGTCCAGGTGTGTCGTAATTGGCGCGAGATAGCCTTGGACACACCTTGGTTATGGAGAGCCTTCCAAATATACCTCCACAACAGAAGCCCTTTGGATGGACAGCTGAATCTGCTCACCACTTGGCTTTCGCGCTCAAGGAACTGTTCTTTGTCTCTCTCCTGCGAGATTGAACATCCATCTCCATCTTCGATATTCCCCCTTCTCACGGCCGTCCTCATCTCGCAATCGGAGCGCTGGGAGCATATCAAATTAATCATTCCTTTCGATGATCTTCGCTGGCTCAACCGCCCTTTCCCTTTGTTATGTGACCTGAATTTCGGAGCCAACAACTATTCTGGGGAGGAAGTCGAGACCGCGGCAATTCTTTTTCGGAATGCACCAGCATTGAAAAGTGTTGTCCTCGGTGAATTTTTTAATCCCGCTCAAGTTGTCCTCCCATGGTCACAGCTAACTAGCATCACTGTTGAGTGGCTGGCCACCAGGGTGGCTGCCGATATTCTGTGGCAAGCTACTGCCCTTGTGAATTTCACCTGCACCACTTGGGGGAGCCAGATCATTCCCGCCATACCGCCACTTCTTGCTCTCGAATCATTGACTCTACGTGGTGATGCCAAACTACTTCTCAAAGCCCTTACCGCTCCGGCTCTCCAACACCTCACAACCTCCGAGATTGCGCTCGGCCACGGAGCCATTTCCATCATTGCCGAATTTCTTTCAAGATCTCGCTCTTCCCTCCAATCTTTGCATATCAGCTGGGCTCATCTGCCAAACACTGATTACTACGCAGCATTTCCCTCAATTCCAATAATCGATATTCGATGATGGGGCAAGCCTTCTCGAAGCTGATCAGCATGTTCTTATGATTGTACGTTCCTGATTTACCTGGAAAGATTATTTTCACTGATGTTGTTCCCAATTAGTCTAAGCCTACTCGCGTTTTTGTGCGACTTCCACAAGAACTCTTATTTATTTCTCGAGAATCTTTACACCGTTTCCGTATGTATTTGGTGTTTGTCTATGCCGCAACTTTTACGCCCTATTGATAGCTCCGAAAAAGTTGCGGCACCGTTCCTGTTGCCGCAAGTTTTTAAGCTGGTTCAGATGCGGGACTACTTAATCATGTAAATGTCCAAAACTTGGAGATCACGACAGCCTGAGATGCCGCGAAGCGCCGTCGACCGCTTGTATCAAATAAACTTCAAGTCAAATATATTAATTGAGATCAATTTACTTCTATCTGCCGTGAATGTACTGGGTTCACAAATCAATGTACCACGTTTGAGCGCATGTACCCCCTTTCTCGGGGATGTACCGGGTATGCTTTGGATGTATCGAGTTTGGGAATGTACGGAAGGGTCGGGTTCCATCTATTCCGCTGCAGGGCCTCCTCTCTGAGAATTGAGGCACATGACTCACAGCAGACATGGCCAAGAAGATGTCGAAAGGCCATGTGTTTGACATAAGGTGATGGGTGCGAAAATCACATACTTGGGTCATAAGGGGCCGGCCCTTATTGGCTCAATAAGAGGCGGCTTTTGCCCACTGTGAAAAAAAGGAGTGAAAAGAAGCGCATGCCCTTGTACCAAAAATAGTCTGACCAACTCTATTCAGGTTCCGGAACAATGGAACGACGGCTCAAGTGAACCATGCGACGTTGCTTGTAATTTCCTTTTCATCTGACACCCTGACCAGCCCTCCAGCAGCCTCCAGCCTCGACTCTCGGATATCTGACAGGACTACAAAAACGGCTGATTGGTTGGGCTATGCGCTGAGCGTTACGCCGCTGCCAGTGGGCGGGTGGGCTTGCTCGACGAATTTCGCCATTCTCGTAGTCCTTGAATGGATATTTTAATGAACCAAATTATATTACATGAACGAAACATTTGTAGTACAAGGTGGAGATGTTGGCGTGGGTGAGTGGGTCGAAACGGCATTTCCAGAGCCAAAGTTCAGGCCGAGATGCTGGTATGACATAGGGTAGATGCAAAAGAATAGCGAGAAGCTGAATAACAGAGTATGGGTGCTGAGTCGGAGTCGACGCTGGCGGCTCGGATGTGAGACACTCGCGGAAACGGTGATGCCCGATCTGCTCCCGGCTGCGCGAGAGTTCATCCTCACCACGATGTCGTGGGTGAAAGTGACAAAAATGGAACAATGTGACTTTCTTTCCTCAATACGAAGCGTCAAAGAGACTCCCATTTGAATATCTTGACATCTCGGCGGAAAGCCGAACTTGTCTTTCCGGTTTACTATATAACGAGACTTCTTTCTTTCACCCACACAACTTCTTCGCAATTCCGTGTATGACAGACTGTCTCATGAGCTGCGTTTGACTTTGAGCCGACCATGCACGTCTACCTTCCAGCTACTACTACAGTCTTCTACGTGCTTCAAGCTTTATGCATTGTATCAGCACAGAAAGTACCTGCCTCGGTTCTTTCAGCTGCAATCGACTTGTTGGATGCAAGCCGTAACGTTCTTCCTTGCATGTTTTGTACTGTCACTCATTCGATTTCGCAGACATACTCCATCTGCTAGACGTCGTCGATGCTTTTGGGCATGTCTCGGCTCGAAATCCGGCGAATTCGAGCCAGTTCCTGATGTACGTCGAAGCCTAGATCCTACCAAGACCTGGATCAAAGATAAAGTAGGACTTTTGCCATTGCACCGGCCTTGGCGACATCTCAGTCCATCGTCACTTATGAAGTCGAAAATGCAACAGCTATTGGGCTAACCTTCAATTCTTCTATTACTGGTGCAGCAGTTCCTACTGGATTTGCTGAGCGGTTCATCCATTCAGAGGTTGAAAGCCCTGATCACTTGTAAAATGATTCTCTGAATATCACATAGATTTACAAAAGATTCCCGGACGTTCTCGGCGTTGTTCATAGTCACACCCAAGAGATTTTACCGTTCGCAAACCAAGACGGTGTCAAATTAGTGTCTCAAATCCACACGGTAGAAGCGCCTTGAACAATTTTATTTCTCCTACTTTATTTCGTTTAGGCTCCATCGGTCGGCTCTGAAGGAGCTCCAGTTTTCGATGTGCGCAAGCTGCCTAAAAACGTCCTTCCGGATAATCAGCTTCATGATCTCGATATTCGGACCGAAGCTCTTGGAGATGCACTTGCTCGTACGTTTTCAGTCGATAGTCAGGTAAATATCTTCAGTTTTGATTCAGCAAGCTCCTGTTCTAACATTTACGCTCAGGTAGTGTTAATGAGGTACGGAAAACCTCACGCATTAAACGTGCGTTGAATAATACAATCAATCCAGGGGCCATGGAATGGCGGTCCGGGCCCCATCCCTCCGCGAGGCTGTCTTCAGTTCGTTCTACATTAAACAGGACGCTACCGTTCAACTTCAAGGCATTCTCCTTGGCGGCGGAAAGGCTCCTCTTGGCCTTAATAAACGGGAAGTCATGGACACGGCCACTGATACTAGGAATCGGTGGGTTTTCCATCAGAAATACTATCAAATTGGGACTAATCGGCCACTCAGTGTGGATCGAGCGTGGTCCCTTTGGATTCGACAAGTTGATACTGTCGAGTTGTATACCAATGATTTGAGAGAAAGTACCGACCCCGATTAGTAGGCGGGTTTGAGTTCGGGCTATGTTGATTAAATATAATGAGCGTGGATTTGATATGGATTCAATGTGCTGCGATTTTCTTGAGTTCCGACAAAGTAGTTTGCTGCTCTATCGAGGCTGCAGAGACATTTCAGACAAGACTGTTCAGGCCAGGTCGCTCAAAGTTGTCAATTTCGGGGATTTTTGACGACATTGCAGTGGAAGCTGCGTGACATAGCGATATGACAGTGTGCCTCGGGCGGAGTGTACGGCAAAGCCTCTGAATCTTGAAAGTCCAGCACAGGAAAGACTTTCTTCGGCGGAGCCCGCGACTTGCGCTTTCGCTTACCACTCTTGCTGGTGGGCTCAGGCTCTACAAAAGGGATTGGCATGGGATTTTCAAGAGTCGAGATGGGTGGGATGCGTTCGGCGTGTGAGATTTTCAAGTTCAGAAGAGCAGACTCGCGTCTCTCCAACTGGGTCATTTGGCTGGTAGCCTCGTTCTTGTTGGTTCGAGAGTAGTACCGTTTGACACGCCTATGTTCTAGCTCGCCCTGGAAAATTGTAAGAATTGAATGAGACAGGCAGAAGATGCGTACGGGCTGGGTAGAATATGAGTCCGTGGTTCCAAAGAATAAAATTGTGCCAGGATAATCGGGGAGCGAGCGGCCTTTATAAGTATTCATATTGAAGGTTTTAATCTTGCTCCCAGGTGCGCGTTGCCGAGATGGACCGTTACTGGCAGCGGCTTTCTTTGCCTTTGATGCTCGTTTATTCAGATTTTCTGAAAGTCCTTACGAAGCCGGCGTGGTATTGATTCTATTGAATCCACCCATTTCCAGATTTTGTTCAATTCTGCTAGGTCCTCAAGGAAACAAGCCGTCATAATAAATGCAGATCCCATACACCCGAAATTAGCTTGTCGGTGATCATGGAAAATTTTGGCTCGCGGCATAGCCAGGCCTGGGTCGGCCTCCACCGCAGACCTGGTCACACCCAACAATATATCGAATTCCCATTTCTATCGTCAAATTAAGGACAAAGTACGACTCATACATCTTCTAAGCATTTCATCCAGGAGTGAATATTCCGCTAAAGCAGCAGATATGTTTGTGGTGAAACCGATCTTGTATATGTTGTAAGAATATGCACACCTACAGCATGACCGGCGACGCACACGCGAGCTCGATATTTATACGGCGCCTACACATATGGTTTGTTCATTTGGATACCCAAATGAACCGCACATATAGCTTGGGTGCCTCTGGCGCGACGAATATCCGCCGGACTCGTTGGGGCCGCAGCGCGGTCATGTGTCGTCATATCAACTAACCAAAAATAGTTCTGAAATCAGGGATTTTTGCGGATTTTGCTGCGTGGGTGCCTCCGGAGGGCCTCCAGGACCTTGTCGTTGGCCCCCCCAACGAGGAGAATATAAGCATAGGCGATAGGTACAAGTAGGTGGAGAGAAGGGGTGCATCGTCTCCGCCCGATGCCAATGCCTCGTTTGGGGCGCGCGCTCCGTGGTACGAAGCAGGGAACTCCAAGCAGATCCGCCGAAGTGCGAGGAGATGGGGCGTCCGCGCTCACGGAACGCTGACGTCGATGCGTGGCGTGTCGGTGCACCAACAGTCGGGTGCCGTGGCTGGGCGTGCTCGGCCCTATTTTTTTTAAAAACCTAGCCTCTGGACCAACCCACCCTCCCTGCCCTAGATCCCGGCTTCATCGAGGCTGGAGTTGTGTTACTGTTGACCCAATTCAGTTTCCCCGAACCTCGAAGCGATGGAGTTATATCCCCTCAGTATATTATGTTTTCTTTATACTCGCACTCCTGCTTTCATCACTATTTGGCTGCGCTTGGCCCATCGACACGACGTGTGGCATCACGTGGGGGCTTGACCACAATCGCATTTCCCGCTCTTCTCCCATGCTGCGACTTCCCAGCTCTCCAGAAACCCTCGCAGACGACAGATTCAGTCTCACTGACATCGAAACCGAAGGCCCTATTCCATTCTGGTTGATACTGCGCGAGATTCTGAAACGGCCAGCGCAATCCACTTCTGAGCTCCTCGACGCGCTCGATACCACTGCCGTGACGCTACGGGAGCGCAGAGACTCGGATAATGCGTTATTGAGACATTTTCTCGACACAGAATGGGATGCACCATCATTCTTCGACACTACCTGGCCTCGATGTGTCGAAATTGCGCTGGAAATGCCACAACTTTTCCCTGACGGATATCTGCGGCCGCTGACGAGCGAGCAGTCGGATCAAGTCCTCACACCTCGCCAAATCACTTGTCTTGTAGTACATCAGTTTCTCTGCACATTGCCCAAACTGCCCTGGGTTCCCACCAACGAAGAAGAGAACTCACAGGATTTGCATATCTGGTATGCTGGCGATCAGCCGCACCTGAAGGCGGTCAGCGCGTATCTGACGGCACTTTTTACGTTCTTCGAGCGCGTTGGATCCGATACTGTGCCCTCCCCCTCCATCTCACTTACACTACACACTGTCCCGAGTACTCCGCACATCGACACAGAGCTGCTGTTCAAACCGATATCAATTACAGAGCTCGAGACCCCGTCGGTGGACACCTCCTTCCTCGGCCTACCATCCGGCGCATGCGTCATCTCTGCAAATTCGCACATCGGTTTTGGCCGCACGGCATCACAGGAAGAGATGCATGTCGCCTGCACGCCGCAATCCCTCCCCGCGAAGCTCTTCACCCCGCCACTGAAGGATAATGAAGTCATGGTGCTCCGCGGGTGCGAGGCGGTCGTCGAGCTCGTCGGATATGGGCGCACTGCGGAATTGTCGACCATTATTCCTGTTGGCAAAAAGCACAGTTGCAGCACCCGCACGATGCTGTTCATGGATGCTCTCGAGCTCGATGGCTACGATATGTCCGCGTCCACAGCCGATTTACTTCCGGGGAATGTGGATCGCGAACTCACCAAGGCATACACGGCGTTCGCGTCCTACCCGGGTGGTGCGCCGTACGAAACGGTTGTGACCGGCCACTGGGGATGCCGTGCGTTCGGAGGGAATCGCGAGATCAAGAGCATAATTCAGTGGAGTGCCGCTAGCATGGTTGGGGTGCATCTGAATTTCGTTTGCGACAAGGTATGATAGGAAGCCGTTCATTCCCCTCAGTTTGTCTCATCTGGTATCTAGAACGATTCCTTTGCGTCTGACTTTCGAAGTTTCATTTCCCAAGCTCTGAGTAGACGGTGGACTGTATATCGTGTGATCGGAGTTCTACGAGGAGTGCGTCCAACTGATGAGGGGAGACTGTCTGCGTTTCATACAGTGTGCTCTGTCTTGAATGGACAGTCATTGCTTATGCGAGCCAATCCTGTTAATGCACAATAAACCGAATTTATTTATTTTATCTCTCTTTTTAATCATACTACCCTGTTTGTGGATGGTCTCTTGGAATTATGGAGTTGGCTATTGAGCACCTATCGCCCTTATATTAGCACCTGCCTAAAACTCTCTTACATCCAAAGAACAATGGCGAAAGACAGTCGTCCTTACAGTCGACGAGCGAGCCATCTGCCGTGTTTGATATCACCATATCGTTAGATACATGGATCCAGGCAAATACATGCGCCTTCTGACCGCCCTCTAATCCAACAAACTATTCCTGCTTTGCGCTGGGTCCACAGCAAAATCACTGTGGCGGTGTAGATAAAACCACGGAAGAAAATATCAACGAACCCACCTAGATATTACGAATATGGCCTTAAGGAATATTTGGGCTGTGAGCCATGGAACTTGCTTGGCCAGCAGGCGAAAAGACAAATGGGATAGACATTCGTCAGTGAATCCGACGCGGAGAGTCGAACCCGGTGGGGAATTATTGAGCCATCATCACACAGTGTCGGAGTTGGAAAGCTTCAGATGGACAGACACACGTAATTCTATAAAGAGGGTGAATCACTTAAATGGCTGTGTCGCAACCACTGAAAGACAGATGACAGCATAATCTTCGTTCGCCGACCCGGCGGCAGAGCCTTGTGCAAGATCGACAGCGCCGCAACCGCACAAGCCCGAAATGCTATCGCGCCGCCCGCCCGCCGGCACGATGTGATTTTAAAGGGTGTATATGTCGTCCTAACCCGAGGAACGCACTCCTGTACCGTCAGCTGTGACGGCCCCACGTCCGTCCGTCCACTAGCCTTCGCGCCTCGAGCCAGGGATTAATATTGAACGTGAAAGGTGAGATCCCGAGGTGGGGGTCCCGAGACGCGATAAGAAATGGTTATTTTCCTGTGCGTTCTCGTTTTCAAGTCCTGCTCGGAAAAGGAAGAGAAAGAAGAGCTGATTGAGACGCAGAGACTGTGCGACACAATTTGAATGAGTAGCTTCCGAGTATAGCTACGATAGCCTTCGCGTTTCATAGAAAATCCTTTGTCCAAATGAACAGCGAACCGAAGGGATATCGCCTAGACACTGCAGCTGCTCGATGGACCTCGAGCGCTCGCGTTGTGGTAGTGGGCACTGGGAAAAGAGAGGGATTTGATGTGATGCGTCACGTCGCGCCCCTTTTCTCCTTCCACCACGAACGCAAACTTGGACTCACCTGTTCTGCAGGTTGCCTACTGTTTTATTGGCCCGATGGCGATCAGCAAGACCTTGGGAATTGTAGCATCCAGACGTGCACCGCGGATTCTCGTCCGACTCGGGTCGGGCCTGCCGCCACTTGGCACTCGTTTTCTTTCATTACTCGGCAAGTTCAGAGCACTTTTGACCGGAACGGTACGCAACTTAGCGCTCGTACACACTGCTTACAACATGGTCTCCCCTTTGAGTTGAGTCCGTAGTATCACGGCTCCGGAGATCTTCCAGTCAATCTTGTTTTTCTCCTTTACAGCTCGGTGGTCAAAAGCGATGCTCGAGATTCCTCGAGGTGTGCCTGATCTGATTTCCTGGTCTCCTGAATAGGACTCACGTATGCTTATAGAGAAACTGATTGCTCCGCACACCCAGATTCTCCTGGTTGCTGCGTATAACCCATCTTGATGTCGATACCAAACTCAAGTATGTAAATGTGTCGTCCCGCAATAATCTTCACACAAAACTTACTGACAGGTTTACAAACGTCTCCCGGACCCTTAGGAGGGCAAAATTTGCAGTCTTATTGGGCTTAATAGCGATCAACTCGATCGCCTACTGGGACACTTGTTTTCGACTCTCTCTAATACTCGTCTGAAGGTCACGCCTGTAGCATTTTCCGGACAGGTGTGGTTTTAATCCCACGTCTCTTTATATCCCTCCGCAATCGAAAATATTGCTGGAATACTACAAGGATCTCATCCACTGCGTGCTGGTGATCTCGCGATCCATGCACATTCCGGGTCAGGCTGTTAAAAGTATGTAATGTTTTTCTTTGTCCGTTCAATCGCTCTACAAATACACACCTCGGTGGTCACAAGCAACATTTGTTATCCCTCGAGGTGTGCCTGACCAGATATCCAAGTCTCTGCATCGGGCTCACGTATGCTTACAGAGCGAGCTACCGCTGAGCACACCAAGATGCACTCTGCCTAGAGACAGTTTTCGTGCGCTTGCGCATTTCTCATTCCCAACGCCTAGATGCCCTAGCTCAAATCTGTGCCCTGCAGCGATCATCTTCCTGACATGTATACTTAGGAAACAATCTCGTAGTTTCTTGGCCAGATACCATTCCAAGATCATCTCAACTCCTGTCGTGGCCCGCCCCGCCGCTCTGCCCGCACAACCTGAAATAGATCTGCCAGAAGCCCTCCTGTCCGAAAAAGTTTACGCTACGGTCAAATAATTTTGCATCTCCACGTTGAACTCGTTCTGCATGAAAAGCGATAATACGGCGGCCGACTCTGCAGCGACGGGCCATCGGGAACTTGAGGAACGCAGCGGCCATCAGTTTTTCACTCTCTCAAGACGGCCACGTCGTCTCCGCGTTCGCCCTTGGTGACTCTTTCGCTCACGCTTCACTCCTGGCTCTGGCTACCTTCTCGTTCATATCTTGCCTCACGAAGCCCAGGCGACAAGCTTGCGTGTAATGTTTTTTCTGATCGCCGCCTGAAGCCGTGCTTGTCCCTGGGTAATCTCAAACGTGAAAAGTGGCTGCCTTGCGCCGCAACTTGGCCCTCCTCCCTCGTGGATGTGTACTCTCTCTGCTCGAGCACAGTGCTACGTCCCAAACTCGTTTCACCAGGCTCGTTCTTCGAGAAGGTACGGATAAACTCCCAAAGGCTTGGTTTCCTAGTTTCAGCTGACAAATATGTGTCGTCCCCACCACTGCAGTAGCTCTGTGGACGTCGATTTTGCACTGTGGTGGTGGGAAAAGTGGTTGAAAAGAAATTTACTCTTATTCTGAGAGTGGTTCGATAACGCCAAGACCCCGTCAGCAAGCCGCGGAATATTCTAGCATTCAGCCATGCATGCTGGATCGCCCGTTCAAGTTCAACTCGGGTCAGGCCGCTACGTGTGTAAAGTCTTGAACTTTCCTAAATATTTTGTTTGCACTCATTTTGTTTTATTATATGGCATCTTCACATTCCGGAATTGCCCGTTGGTATGCATGGAGACGTTTCCCTCTACTCTAATGCCGTCCACTCACACATTTTTACAAGCCAGCTTCATCTTAGCTTGAGAGCAGTTTGAAGCTCAATTGATTGATTGCGTCCTCCGCTGTCAGAATACTAGCCTCCTACCGTCCAAACCGTCAACCACTCGCATCCGGATTTACCGAGCTCTAGGTGGATTGCTTTCTAACCGTCAACCAGCCGTCTGAAACTGTTTGATAGGGCTGTTATGCACGATCTTGGGACGCATCCGTTTCATCGGATAAAGGCCCACCCGCCTCGGATCTCTGTTCACCTGCGTTATCCTCTATCTCCCTGTTGCCGAGTCCATTGGGAATATTCCGCATCTCAAAATTGTATCTCGTCGGTGAATACCCCAGGGCCGCACCCGCGCTGTTCGAGACGGATATGCGAGTAACGCCTTGTTGTTCGTGGGTTTTCCGATGCTAGATTCCAGCTGGTGTTGGATCCCGGTCATATCTGGTTGTCTGCGCGCCAGGGTCCGGGGCGTCCTCTGCGGGCTTCGTTCGACCGTAGTTATCCAATTTACGGCGGGGGATAGCCAGGCGATCTCCCAGGCATTTTCTGTTCATTCTGTCCGCGTAGTCATAGCCGAAGAGGAGAAATACCCAATCCGACGCTACAGCTGTAGCAATCCGAAGATAGGCTCCTTTCTCCGCCTCCTTGACCAATCTGTATACCGAAAAATCGCCAGGGGTGATCGAAAGGACGGACAACAACTGACAGATAGGGTCAGGGTTTCGAAGTCGTATGTGATGATATATACTCAGCGTACCTGGCCATACGTGAAGCTGTACCCCGGTTCGACCGACCAGATGAGCAACTGGCGTGACCACGCCCAGTACTCGGGTATTATAAGGACGAGCAAAGGCCATGGAAGATCATTGTCCAGCCTATTATCATATTTGTCAGGTAGTCCGAAGCCCAGTGTCATATATAGATACTCACCAGGACGGAAAAATGAATAAAATTTCCTCAGGAGGCTGCGGATCGTTCCCGGACGGACGCGGTTCGGTGTCGGGAGCCCGTGGAGTGTTCGCCTCGGCCAATTGAGTGTATCGGATATGGTGTAGGCGCCAAAGGAGCAAGAACAGAAGAATGCTCGACGCGAAAGACACAATGTCAACTGAAAGCCAAGTAGCACCCGGGATTGAAAGTGGGAGCAAAACCCATGCGGCATAGTCTTTAAAGTTTAGCGAGTCGCAATCAGCACCGGGCATGTCTCGGCCACTGATCCACAGGACAAGGTCCAAGGAAAGCCAAAGCAAGAGGACAACGCAAGACCAGAAGAATGTCCAGTTGATGCCTTTGCGTTCTCTATCCGACAACGCCCGGAATATGATGATCCACCAGATGGGTGAGTGCACAGCAATCAGCGTGAAGAGTCCGTCGTAGAAGGTGAATTGGTCACGGGGAAGACTGATCAGTGCGGCCACCAGTATCGTACAGGTCTGAGCGAGCACAGTGTAGTGGAGCCGTAACACTAGGAATTATACTAATGACATACGGACCTAGCCAGGTGAATTGCACCGTAACGCCACGACACTAGCCAGCTGGCTGGCCAGCACACCATCACTGTTCTGGGCAGCCGGCTGTCTATTTCGGGCCTTCAATGGGAAGGGGAGGGGGGGGGGGGGGGCGGGGCCTTGATGGCCCATTATTTGACGCATGTGACATAGATTTTTCAATAATAATATTTGTCTCTTGATGCAGCAATATAGGATACTTAAGCCCCAGCGGGATGGGGATACCGGGACGGCGGCCATCCTGCCATCCGCCCGGTCGCGGGCCTGCCATCAATCCCGCCATTAATCCCACCGCACCGGCTGCTGCTGCCGCCATCGCGCTCACTGTGTGCCCTTGCATGCTGGCTAGCCCTCTGGGTCAACATGCCACTTCAACATGCCACTCTTGGGTGTGCATCCCCTGGGTTACTGGGTGTGCGCTATACACCTGGGCACCCGGGCGTGCGTGGGTACGCGGTGGCGGGGCAGGCGCGCGGTGGCGGCGCTGTATGGGGATGCTAACCGAGTCCCATGATGGCGGGGCTGCGTCGGCGTAGCTAACCGAGCCATGCCTACCGTACAGCCATGCTCTGGGTTACTGGGTGCGCCCTACGCACCTGGTGGTGGGCGTGCGTGGGCACTGGTGGCGGGACGGGCACACGGCGGCGGCGTTGTATGGGGATGCTACCTGAGTCCCATGATGACAGGGCTGTGTCGGCATAGCTAACCGAGCCGTGCCTGCCGTGAAACCGTGCTCTGGGTTACTGGGTGCGCCCTACGCACCTGGTGCGCATGCATGGGCGCGTCGTGGGGGCGGGAGCGGGCGCACGGTGGCGGCGCTGTATGGGGATGCTAACCGAATCCCACGATGGCAGGACTGTGTCGGCATACCCGCTGTGCAATCGTGCTTTGGGTTACGCCCTACGCACCTGGTGGGCGTGCGTGGGCGCGTGGTGGCGGGGCGGGCGGTGGCGGGGCGGACGGTGGCGGGGCAGTATTGGGACATCAGCTCAATCATGCGCAGCACTTGAAGCCTTTCGCTACGGCGCTAGCCATCGGAAGCAATTATTCGCACTACGGTGCCAGCCATCGGAAGCAATTACTCAATCACATGCAGCACTTGCAACCTTTTGCTACGGTGCTAGCCATCGGAAGTACTTACTCAATCACATGCAGCACTTGCAACCTTTTGCTACGGTGCTAGCCATCACAAGCAATACTCACGCTATGGTGCTAGCTATTGCAGTCTTCTATTAAGGTACTAGCCGTTGTAGCCTTCTGCTCAGTTACCAGAGTGGGGTCTTCCAGTGCTGTTTTGCGTCAAGACTCGATCACAATTTCCTCAAGTCCACAATAAATAGCCTCATTAATCAAAGGGGCATCGGCATTCAAACCGGCGAATAAGGGCTTGTTAGTCCGGCCGCCAGGCCTGAGGGGGGAAAAAAAAAATCCTCTCAATTTTTTGGGCAGGAATGGGTTCTGGCTCTCCTTGGCCATTTCTAACGTGCTCAAAGCCCATGGAACTCACTCCATTCATTTTGGTGGGCTGTTTCCTGATATAGTATCTGTTGTGGTTTTGTTTGTCACGAGCATCGATCTTCGCTTCCGCTTTCAACTCACAATTGAATATTTAACTTTAAAATCAACAATTAATTTTGTGTACATCTAGAATGTGTAGAACACTTATTTTAGCTGCATGCAAGCCATATACGCGGTGCAGAGCCTCCTGCCGACCTAAACACGTTAATTATTACCGTATATGGCACGTGTGAATGCTTCCGTAGTTGAGTAGTTAGCCCACAGTTAGACTTGTTACCAGTCTGTAACCGATTTCCCCAAAAATGCGGTGAGCACTTTTGGCGGTTACAGACTGGTACAACTCGTTGAGCTGTCCCCGGAGTTTGAACTTTTGGCAGGTGCCGCGATGGCCGATAAGCGAGCCATCAAAACCGATCAATTCTGCCTCGAACTTGATAGCCTTTTCGGCTCTTCCACCTGCAATTGAAAAAAAATCTGAGGAAGCAAATGTGTTCATTTCTAGCATAGGAAGGTTTTTGATCATTTGAATTTGATAAGAGGTCAAAGTGCAAGAGAGAACAAGAGCCTCAGCAAAAATTCAAACTCCGATGACAGCCCAATTCGGTTTCCCAAGTTGTACCAGTCTGTAACCGCCAAAAGTGCTCGCCACATTTTTTGGATATCGGTTACAGACTGGTTACGATTCTATCCCACAGTAAAGGTCGGGAAAAGAGATCCTTTCTCATTTTTTAAATGCCGGTGCCATCTTGTCATTATTTTGTCACAAATGTGAGTGTATCTAAAATGACGAGGCCATAGATACTATTGAAGAACAAAATCACCAATTGAAACGCTCATAATATGTAGCCATTCCTTCCAGCACCCAACCAACATCAGACGACGCTGACTCCCACGTCGCACGCAAGGTAACATCGTCCCGAACTGTGAAGCCCCACATGTAAAGCCTGGCGACAATACTTACCACGCCATACGGACCCCAAGTGTACAAGTCCCCCATTCTTTTCCGTTTCTTCCGTATCCATCCTCCACCTTCCAAGATCCGTCGCTTCGCTTACTACGCCATCCCGGCTGTAGCGAGTCCCACCACCGTTGCCATGCAGCGGCAAATGCGGTCACATCCCCAATCTTGGGTGGAGATGTCTTTGCCCGCATCCACGTCGAAACCGAAGGTGGGCGTCCTTTAACAGGGAGCTTGTCCTGCCCTTGCTCAAAGCGCGATGCCTTCTCCATCCGAATCCATGCTGCCAGCACGGCGTTGTAGTGAGCGCCGAGGTCGACTTGAGTGACGCGTTGATGGATTTTGGCGAACCACTGTGGTGCACTGGCAGTGCTGGGGCAGTCTGTGGAGTTCACTGAGTCCAGCCCCTTCGATGCGTGGCCATTGCGACTCTGGGGGAGGATGGACGTCATGCTGCCTCCTTCAGCTGCTGAACGACGTGGTCTGCCTCGCTTTTTTGCTGACGAATCGACAGGCATGGGAATGGCGGTTTCGCTAGCAGTGGTGCTTGTAACGTTGACAGGGCTGGCGACGTTGCTTGGAGAGACACCGCTGACGACGTGCGGGGTGCTAAGGTCGACGGCGTTGCTGATGGTGAGGTTCCCATTCCATAACAAGGATTGCGAAGCGAGGGGGGGAGTCACAGCATTGCTGTTGTGTAAGATCACGGTGTTGCTGACGGGCGTGCCAATGGCAGCTACTAGTTGGGCGCCTTCCTGTAATGAAAGGGTTCCCCCAAAGGGCGGGTTTTGGAAGCCCGGTGAACCAGCGCTGTCCAGCGGTGCCTGAATGGGCGATGACGAGTTGGTGATCGCAAGGCTGGAAAAAGTGGGGAGAGGTGGCACGACGATTGTGTCAACGTGGCTCGATGATGTTTGCGTCGGTATTAATGGACCACCGAGCATGCCGATGTCATTCCAATTGTCCAAGCCGTCGATGAAGCCGTTCCATGTGAGATCATGAGAGAACGGCTGAGCCTGCTGGAAGAGCGGGGTCTGGAAGGGCATCTCCTGCTGAGAAGGAGGCGGTGCAGCCTGTTGAGAGAACGGCGCATGAAAGAATGATGCCTCCTGCTGAGAAGATGGGGATGCGGCTTGCTGAGAGACTGGCGCCTGCAAGAAGGGTGCAGCAAGCTGAGACGATGGGAGTGTGGCCTGCCGTGACACAGTATGCGCAGGCGCTGGCTGAGGTGTTGGGACCGCGGTTTCCTCAACTCGTCGTTTTTTGCGCCGGCCTGGCAGTTCATGGGCCTCCGAAGCTGAGTCCGAAGCTGAGTCACTCGAGTTCCCATCTGACTCTTCAGAGTCGGAGTCGGATGAGGAGTCCTCCTCCGGCCGCTGGACAATTACAGTTCCGATTGCTGCGCTCAGGCCCCTACTTGCTTGCTGACCGGTGGCACTCGTCCCACGAGTCCCAGGAAGCGCCGCATTTGCACAATCATCCGCCGCTGCCGGCCCAATCAGTACTCGTCTTTATTGCGTGCCAGCAATGGATTACTCACTATACGCCGTGTGGAGATACTCCACAAAAAAGTCTGTAACCTGCTTGGTAAACCGATCTTCATCCCATCGCGGCCAGTGAAGGGAGGCTGCGGTGAGATTACGTCCAAAAGAGATACTAATAATTTATGTCAGTTTGCGTTGTTTCTGGCGACGACTCCACTTACTGCTGAGTACTGATCTCTCCTCCATACTCAGGCATCGGCCCGCCAACGATCAGGGTTGCGTGGCAGCCTGTAACATTGAAAATCTCTTGCAGAATTGGACTGATGAAATCTGGAAGTCGGTTGAGGGCTCTTTGAAAGCATCATCACTAACGAGCTCAAACAATCGTGGACAACAACATACTCTTGACGTGCCTGAGGGGTGGACGGTGGGAGTTGCGTGAGGCTCACTTTGTATGTTGCTCGGGCATTGGCAGCCTCCATCTTTGCTCGAGCAGCAATGGCATCACGCTCGGCTTCTGGGAGCTTGGCAAAAATCTCTCTGGCGATACCCACGGTAAAGTTGACCTTGGGCCTCTTCTTGTGAAGGGAGCGATCGGACTGGACTTTCTCCTGCCACCTCTGGTCGACGATAGGGGCGCACTTCTCCTGGTACGACTCGTGCATAAATTGCTGGTAGGCCTGCCTCGCCTTTGGTGGTGCCGACAAACCGGATAACCGGGCAAGGACACGGGCAAAAGGATCCTTGGATGGGTCAAGGCATGTTGAGCGACGGTACTTTTGGGTGCGTCGGATTCGATAGCGAAACCAGCGCCGAATACGCTGGAGTCCCGATGTGAGTTACCGTAGCCACCATCATAATCATCACACTTACGCTATTGAGCTCCTCAATGCGGGCCAGCCTGCATGACTCTTCTTCGGCGGGAAGATTCTCCTGTGCGATAGGCGCCTCGGGGTCCCATGGAAGCAAAACAGGCTCTTCGTGGTCACGCAGTCGCCAGGGAATGCGTGCATGATACTCCCGGCAGATCTTTTTCCACAGCTTGCGCTCTGCAGCCGTCCCCCGATCCATGGCAGCTGCATAATCAGCCATGTAAGGGTTCAGGACTACCTCGCGGTTGCCCTCTGCCCAAAGGCGAAGATTTTTGCGCTCCTCCTTCGGTATACGCGCACGATTGCGTTTTTTGCTGCTGCCGTCTCGAGCCATGCTGATCTTGAATGGATGAGGTTAGCATTTATTCAGCTCTAAATTTTCTCGCTCACTTGAACCAGTGTTTTTAGCGTTGGTAGCCTGTAGGAGAAAAGTCGTTTGTTTTTCCTTTATTTGTGATACTCATATCTCGCTTGTCTTTATGCAAGTTGGCTTCAACTCGGCTCCAGAACTCAAAAACCAATGGCCAATTTCAATCCTCACTGTGTTTTTGACCACGGATGACCTTTACTCGACCCACAACGACCTGGCCCAATGTGAAATTTATTCTATTAAGTGGAAACTCTCTCTACTGCTTAACGTCGTGAAAGTGTCAGTCGTATATGGTGATTTGATGTATCACGGACTGCTAACTAGCAGTGTGTCCATGATACATAAAGACTGCTAATTAGAAGTGCGCTCTGATGTATCAGCTCACGCCATCACCATTTCGACTGCACCCACACTGCGCCTCATGGCGGCGTCGTTGCCCGCAAATTTGATGGTGCTATCACGGCGCGATGGCGCCTTCCCGCCCGTCCAAATGCGGATGGCAGGAACACGTAAATGATCCCATCACGTCTCCTCTTGCCTATCACAACCACGAAATCGCTCCCCTCGCCGTTTCGTGCTCCAAACCCAGGGGTTTGAAGCATATATCTCTAGGCTTCTATCTAGCAAATCACATTCCCATCCTACCTTTGTTCCCCGCGCTCTCTTTGCCCTCCTATGATGCCGCAAGTATCCTTCCCATTCCCGCCAATTTGCTTCCACCGTCACGATGGTCCTTCCGAATGCTCTCAATCTCTGCATATCTGTTACTTCAATCACGGATAACCACTTGCAATTACAAAATTGCATGCTCTGCCCATTCTTGCCCTGTTATTAGGCCGGGTTCCTTTCCAGCACTCCCTCAATTTCGGCTCATCCGGGCTGCCCTTTAGCCTAGACATACTCTCCGCACGAATGGCCCCTCTAAGATATATCACCTCCGATAATATAGCCTCTCCCAGCCTACTTCTCAGGCTCAGATCTCGATTTCCTCATTTGGTACAAAACACCGCTCCTCCTCGATTCCCTGCGCCTCCGCCAATTTTAGCTTGCCAACCCTGTAGGTGATGTTTAATTAACGCCTTCTCAACGGTCTGCGCCTCTTTTGTAGCTTCTGTTGACTCCCTGGACTTTAACTTACACATTTGACATGAAATTGGATTCCGTTTCTTCCCGACTGTTCTGCTTATGGTGGAATGTTTGGTTGCACATTCAAAGTATTTCCGGACTCTCGAGGCAAGTCTCGGAGTCTCCGATGATATTTGTTTGTGTTCTAGAGCCCCTGCACCCCCCATTTCTGTTTTACCTAAATCATAGCGCTGGGCTTGTTCCACCCCTTGCGCATCGATAACGGCGATATAGAGACGTGCCCATCACCACAATTTTAAAGCCCTCGAATCGCGACATCGTATAGAAGATATTGAATTGTAAAAAAAAAAATTATGCCCGTACCACATACCCGAACAAAACTATGTGTAATCATCCGGCGCTCCATTTCTAGACCCTCATTGTACTTTTTATATCTTAAAAAACATCTGAAAGAGTGAATTACACGCATATTACAGCTCCCACAGTCACTGCGCAGACACATCGCAAAATTTCCCGATGTGGTTGTTTATACAGTATGAGGATAATATTGCATCTTGCGCGGCTCTGGTGCTACTGCAACACATATGAACACACACAGTGAAGATTCAGGAACTTGTTAGAAGGTTTTTGAGTCGTCACCAACAAAGGAAGAAGTTTCTGCTCGAGTTGAGGACTCGAGGCGACCACTACTCATTTACTATACTGGGACTGTGCTTGTCAACGCGCACCTTTTGTGCATTTTTTTTATTACAACCTTTTTCCACTAGAACTTGAATATTGGGGAAGTCGGTTACAGTCCCTGATAATTTTTATTCTGTTATAAATCCAACAGGAAGACTTGTTGGCCCCCATTGTGGCAGTTTTCACCTTTCCTGATTTTTCGGAACCTCCAGTTTGTCCCAACATCTATTCAAGCGAATTTGGTTGATGAATAGAACAGCTTCTGTCGACTCAGAATTTGTTCAAAGTGCTTGAGCACCCCATACGAGCACAATTGTTCATTTCCCGATTTATCCGAAAAGAGGCAGGCGTGATTTGTCACGACGTGACACTCGTTCTTCTTGCCACAACGCCGCGCCTCATACGTCCTGTCCGCCTCGAAAACAACCGGATAATCCCTCATTACTGTTCTGGCCATGTTTTGCAATACAACCCCATTTTCTGGGCCTCTTACGCGCTGGCTGCGCCATAGCAGCTTGATGGCAGCGAGGGAAGGATACCACACCGTTTTGAAGTGCGCTACGAAGGTTTCTACTGATATATAGTTTCAGCTTTCACTGCGATTACTGAGATCCAGAATGCGCCATTGATCTAAGTAACGGCCCTTGTCACTCTCGCTCCACGACTCCGTTGTATCGGCTTCCCGCTCCCGCAGCGCTGGCGGCGACGCGCTTAGCGGGCGCATACTGCGAGGCTGCGTCCCGCGAACACACTCCGAGGCAATGGCATGCACGCACACCCCAAACCAAGTCGGTTGAGGCCCGCGCGCGCTGTGTCGCATCGAAGCGGAGACGCCCACAGGCTACTCACGGGTCCATCCGCGCGCGAGGCCGGCGCTCTCCGCTCTCGGTCAAGCCCCTGTCGTGCCCACGCTGGCCCACGATGTTTTTTGCTCGCGCTCCGCGCACATATGGATTTCGCGGCGTTGGGACTCGTATTACGGGCATGGTTTGTCCAACACGAGGGCCCTCACTGCTCCACTACCGTCCATCTCGGGAAAGATGGCGACCCTGGCTGCCAGAACCACGACTCCTAGGGCCGTGACGGCGCCGCGCATTGGCTTCCGCATGGCAATGGCTTCCCATTCACATCCTCTGCATCCGTCTTCGCATTGGAGGACTACACGGATATTTTTTGCCGCCCGCGCAATTTTGGCAACAAGAACATCACATCCGCTGGTTCGTAAGAACCCACCACCCTCCGCTATAATCCACCTCATTGAGAGGCCCAATACGGCGATCGGTTCTAACCCACGCACCGCTCCAGTCGTCTCCAACGCAGGCGACGGGCAGTTCCCCACCTCGAATGCCCTTTACGCGGTCGCATTCCATGCCGATGCACACCTGAGCTCACACTTTTTCAATCTAGCCCATCAAGGTCGTTGCTGCATAGTCGGAAGTCCGCTCTCACTTGTTCAAGTACTGGTGGCGAGTTCCTCTCACTTCCGCGCTAAAAATCAAATTCAAGCCGTCCAGTAATAGGCATTAGGTTACTTGCAGCATACTATGTATCCTGTGAACGAGCCAGGTGGCTCAGATTTATTCCATATTTTTTGCGGCACATTTTGCGGTCACCGTCACAAACGGCGTCAAGGACTGTTTGATCGCTGTCTTCCAAATCCGGACAACTGTGTTCGTCGTGGTGCACAGTGGTGATACCACTTGATGGTTGCCACCTAGATTGAGACAGTCCTCTAGCCTGATGTATCAAAACAGACCTCTAATTAGCGGTGTTTATACATCATGGACACACTGCTAATTGGTAGTTGTTGATACATCACTCTGCCATACTGTGGTGAAAGTGTAACCGTTGACTCCGAGTCTCCCAGCTGTGGTCATTACTATTACGTCTATCTTTGGGCTGCCACGAAGACAACTCCAGCATGTGAACGTGGGGGTGTCTTAGTGTTACCGCAGCATGAAATGCCGATGATCAGTTTTCAAACTCCCCTCTCCGTCGCTTCTCGGAAATAGATTAGTTGCCACGGATATTCCCGGGCCCATTGTTGTCGATCTGACGTTATCGGTTGCGACGATCAGTTCTTGAACTCCCCTCTCCGCTGAGTCATGTGGCTCCTCCATTATCCTGCACTGTGATTGTTTTACTCCGCGTTGGTTGGTCTTTTTGTTGTTGGGTGCTTTTAAAAAAATGAACCCAGGCAAGCCCCCGGTCACTACCTTTGTTCCGGAATAGAATAAATCTGCGCCAAAAATCCGCGTTTTCAGGTGGGCGCAGCCCGAGGAAATCTTTTCGGGACACCAGCCAAGACATGGGAAATGGGCAACCCGAAACTGCCTCTGACCCAAGCCGCCGTCTAAGTCGGCGGAACGAGTTATTTGGTTGCAACCGGGACCCTATCTAGGTCCTAGGACATCCAATACATTACTCACCTCAATACATCATTTTCCAACGGTCAGTTCCTCTCCGCTGGTTCCGCCTGCGCTACCCTGCACTCGGATGAACATTGCTGCGGGTGTCACATTGGCTATCACTGCACACTGCCATAACCTATGTCGTTTTCTTTTTCCCCGTGTCTAGCCATCGCTCAGCATTCTCTTTCTCAGGACTTTATTTGTTTCCACCCTGCCGTCGGTAAGTTGTTTTCTCTTTTACATGTCTCTAGCCACCGCTCGGCCCTGGATTCCCAAGACCTCATGTATCTCTGCCCTGCCGTCGGTAAGTTGTTTCTCTCTTACACGTCTCTAGCCATCGCTCAGCCCTGGGTTCCCAAGATCTCATATATCTCTGCGTTGCCGTCGGGTAAGTTGTTTTCTCTCTTACACGTCCCTAGCCACCATCCGGCCCTGGATTTCCAAGGACCTTATGTATCTCTGCGCTGCCGTCAAGTCAGTTGTTTTCTCTTTTACACGTCTCTAGCCACCGCTCTACACTCTATTGCTTAGGACCTTATGCACTCACCACATGCTTTGCATGACCTAACAACCAAACATCTCCATCCTAGGCTGGGTGTTGATCAGGCGGTCGATCGGACTTTCTGTGTGCGATCTAAACAGCTTCAACTAATTACCGCCCACTGTCACTCACAGGGTTAAGTTTCTCCGAACCCTTTACCATCGGGTGTGTTGTTTTCTCTTTCTACGTCTCTGGCCAACGCTCAGCACTCCATATCTCAGGACCTTGTGTACTTCCTGCGTGTGTCGCCATGACCCATCAGCGTTCCTCCGAAGACCCCGATAATGCTGAACTGGCGGGTATTCTGGGCCGCCTGAGCCTGGCTGGATCTCCTAGCGCCTGCCCCCCACCATATCAGCGGGAAGATCACCCTGCACAACCCTCCTTGGGCTCTCCCCTCTATCAATACTCAGGCCCTATCCGGCAGGGTTTCACAAGGTTATGGTCAGACAATTTATGTGACATGCGTTTTTTCTTTACCGATCACCGTGATAGGTCTGAAGCCGGAGCAGCCACGCAAGGAATTCCGGGCTCGCATGTGCGCGCTGTCACTCAGGGAAGTAGCCGGAGTGGAAAGCGGTATGTCGTCTTTCATGGCTTGAGTTGTGGGATCTTCGACTCATGGTACGTCATTGACCGATATCCTGCCTCAGATCCCTAACCCATGTATCTAGGAATGCTGCCAAACCTCTAGTCCATCGGGTGAGCGGTGCCCTTCACCGAAGCTATTCGACTCCCGAGACAGCACAAGCGGCTTTTGCTTATGCCGAGGCACGCTCCTGGACACGAGTTATTGATCGCAATAACCCCCGTCCTGCTCATGCTATACCGACTCTACCCCAGCCCATTTTCACTGCAGACATCACATCCGCTATTTTTATTGAGCCAAATCCTCTTCACCTCTCCGAGAGCATCCAAGAGAATAAATGGTACATTGTTTATAAAGGCATTCATCCAGGCGTATATCGATCCTAGTACGTGTCCCAAAGCCTGCAGTGCGATGTGTCAGCTTACCCTATTTACAGCCTGGAATCCCAGCTCAACGTTCTAGGTCTCCCTTCTGCAATTCACGACTCCGTTGTTGGCACGCTGGATTTGGCTATCACAAAGTATTTGCAGGCGGTGGAAGACGGCGATGTGGCTACAATTTCGCCAGCGTATACGGAGGATAACGATCATTTTATATAGCGTACCATACCTGTCTTTGTTTCAATGCTTTGAATGTGAACCCTAGTTGTTTTAATTTTCCAGGTCTTTCTGTCCATGAGCAAAAAAGCGATCGATTCTGATTCGCTTTAATTATTTAATACAATCCCTCTAGCCAAAAATCGACCCTCGTGGAGGTGACTGATAATGTCCTCCCCAGTGCTTAATCCAGACGTTAGTGGCGGAGCAAACGCATGCGCAGCCTGGGCAAGCGTCTTCTGAGCAGCCAGGAAGACCACATGGTAGAAACACCTCCTTCGGGGGGTGCTTGAAGTCCCACTTCGCCCGGTTAAAGTCGTGATGCTCATCAATCCAGTCATCTCCTGAATCGCTATCTGCATCCTCCTTGTCAAGATCGTCAGAACGGTCGTTTACTGACAGGGGTGATCAAGGACAAGGTTGACCGACCTGCCTGCCGGAGAGGACAGTTATTTGCTTCCTAAAGTAGATGGTCAGCAGAGGGGACTGCGCAAGGATAGTTATGTTTTACCTGTCAACATGTGGGACACATTGGGGAGTTTTGGAGGGTTTCGAAGACTTCATGGTACCCTTTTCTTTTGAGGGTTCTGAAAACTTCGTCGTGCCCTTTTGTTTAGAGGGTTTTGAGGACTTCATCGTACCCTTTTGCCGAGGGACCGCATTTCTGGCAAAGAAAATAAGTGAAACGCATGGCTTTGAAGATATATACGTGTTCTACCTTTGTGGCTGATTGGTGGCAGTGGCAGCGAGCTTGTCTGGGTGTCTAGCAGAAAGCGGAATGAAGTTTCGCTGGAGCGAACTGGGGACATAGCGCACCTTTCTCGATATTTTGCTGCTGCTCGTCTCGCTTGGCGCCTGTACGCCTCAATGACCTTAGCGCCAGAGTTGCTGATGGCCTCCCGGTGACTTGAAGAAGGTGAGAGGAGAGTAGACGTGATATGTACCTGGCTAAGCTCACCGCTGCATGCGCAGACGTGCAGCTTCACGGCGCTCTTCGAGGTGTCTAAAGGCACACTATGACTTCAAGATGTCAAAAAAAAAAAAGGCGAGACACCTACTGGCTTTCATAACGCAGGCGAGACTCTCGACGACGTTCCGCTTGGACCTCGGGATCCAGAGGTTTGCGACCACGGCGCATGGATGAAGGTAAAAGGAGAGAAAGGAAGACCTGATTGATGTTGATGCACCGTCTTGATTCAGTTCGCGACACAAATAAAGTAGAACAATATTCATCCTACTCACTCTCCATGCTATAAAATCGAGAAAATATTCTAGTAAATAGTCAGTGTAATTTACTTGTTGGATAAATATTTTTCGAATTTTGAAATCTAGATGCATTACTAAAGGTAAAGAAGCGGACAGAGAAAAGTACAGCCGTAGAGACGGATTCTGAACGATGCACCTCGAATCAGTTCGCGACATCAATAAAAATACAACTTTATTCACCCTTCTGTCTTTTCAAACGGTAAAATGGAGAAAATATTCTGGGAGATGCACAGTGCGCCTACCTTGCTTTGAAATATTCTGCAGACGGTACTAATCATTCCTCGAATTAATAAAAATTTTCTTTTGGTCAAAATGGACAAAGTCTTCAAAACATTCACTTTGAAGGTCATTTCCGCCATGGTAAAATTTGAGGCCACACAGGTGAGCAGTTCATTATGAATTGAATGATTTGTCTAAGTTCACGACATATAAGTTCGCGACATATAAAAGTCGCACGGATAAAAGTCACCAAATAAAAGTCGCACCTAGAGTGAATAAGCTTCGCTACATTTGCCATTCCCATTAATTCATTCACTAGTCTTAATATATTGGGAGAACCGTTGGTGAAGGATGCAATTATACATAATTAAGTCTACCAATCCAAATTCATACGATCGACTCGTCTATGATGTTCTGGACAGCCTCCTCCAAGTGCCCCAGGTCATCGATGGCAATGATCTCCTGGACCGAGGTGGCTGCATTCGAGTCCCATTGAGCACGTAGAAACCCACCCAGTCGCTCGCTCCATGTTGCCTGCTTCAGCGCATACACCTTTGCTCCCGCCGCTGAAGCCGCGTCCCAGTCGCTGCGGCGTGAAGTCTGATCTCGCCACCACCGTGTCTGCCACTCGAGATAGCGCAAGACTCTGCGCATCTCTTCCCGTAACAACATTACCTCTTCCTCCCAACGTTCTTTTCGAGCCTGTGCACGAGCCCATTCAACGCGAATCGCTAAGATATGTCAGGTTTGTTGTCAGGCAGAAGAATGATGACTTACAATCATGCAGATGGAGGTCCGCGCCGTCTTGATCGAAGGCACCTGGGGCCGTCCAAATCCAAGACATCACACGCCGCGATGTCCCAGGCATATTGCGTGTTGCTCGTCCTGCCCATGTACTGATTGTGGCGAGCTTCTTCTGAGCTTTCAAATCAGAGTCGTCTATGTCGCCATCCAGTCGGAGGTCATCCTGCTTGAGCTCCCGCAGGTGTGAGTAGCCCTTCTCGACTCCCAGCGCCACCAGCGCATCACGGCCCTTCGTATATCTGGCTGCGAGTCGCTGCACACCCTCGCCGACACGTGCGATTAGTTGAGCCGCTTTCGTCGTCTGATGCTGCCCGGTCATGTTGGCGTTTCGATAAGCGATCAGCCAACGCTTGGCGTGAAGGCGTGAGCGTATCTCGCTCAGGCAGTTCAGGCATTGCGACACCCGCAGCCGGCTCTCCATCTCGAAGAGCCCAGGCAAGCACCCCCATAACTGGTCCTCGGTCCCAATGCCCCGCATCTCATTGGGCATGAATAACTTGATCTGCTCGGGCTGTGGTGGAGGCGCATCCGGGTCGCGTGATGCTTCCATGGAGCTGATGGCGGCTGAAGCGCCTGGGATATACACCTCCTGCAAGGTGCGGAAGCGCGAAATTTTTGCGAGGACGGTACGGCGCCACTCCTCCACCTTGCTTTCACGATCGGCTGTAAGCAGAACAGTACCCTTGAGCTCTGCGATGATTCGTCGTCTGTATTTGTATATTATTAGCCATAGATGGCAATCTTGCATGGCAACGCACTGTGTGTCCTCAATTTGGATCCCAGCCGCGAGGAACGCAGTCGCGCTGCGACCGGCCAAGTCTGCCCTGCCATCTAACATCTGCTGCTTCTCATCACGCTGTAGCTGCAAGCGGACTTCAGCCTCAGTGGGGCAGTCTGGAAGAGCGGGTGTCTGAGCAGATGTAAAAGGCCATTATTAACGCTCACCTTTACGCTGTAGAACATATGGGTTGGGCTTTGTGTTATCTTTCAACCAGTCACGTATCATCTTCTTCCAATCTTTGAGAAGCTCCTTGTGGACTCCGTCATTGACAGCCTGGAAAGCTTGGACCTGCTTCTGCCGCTCTGCAAGGGCAACAACCAACTTGCGCTTCAGTGTATGACCTAAAGGGGAATGCAAGTCGTAGATGCGAGTTATTGAAGACGCTGTATACTTACCTTGTGTCAAATTCTTGAGGAAGTTATGGTTGTCGATCCTATCGTCAAGGCCATCGGCCCGGTTACCGAGCCCCATCTCCTTTGTAGCGAACGCTGCCGGATTAAGAACAGACCAAGTGCGCTCAATTCCCTCGCCGTCAGTCTTTCCCACACCTGGTTTGAAGTTGAGACTATTGTCTTCCCGGCAGTCGTGAGAGCCTGCGTGCCAAACAGGCAGGCCGAACTGAACTTGAACCTTGCTCAGATCAACGTGCATCTGTGGGGGTAATCGGGCCATGCGCTCTGCCACATTCACCTTCCATTGGCACGCAATGTCATAGGAGATGGTGAGAAAGAGCATCGTGAGACCCATTATCGCCGAAAACGTGATCCAGTCCATGTTGCAATATCTGTTGCATATCTGAGTCAGCGATCTCTTCCTCGGACAGACGTACACACCGTTCTCCCTTTTGGAGATCGCCTAGCCCATTTGGTCGCATGCATTCGTGTCGGGCGCAGACACAGCCTCCGACGCCAGAAACACGGAGCCCGGTGGTCATTCGTGTATCCTTTTGCAGAAGAGCAGCAAATGCAATGCAGGTACTGATCTGAGCCACAGTCATCAAAATCTCGTCAATTGTAGACAGAACCAGACTCACATCTGTCTCCTTGACGTAGCGCCGGACATGTTCCTGGTACCCCTTGGGCTCAACCCAGTATCCCCATCCAGGGCCTAGCGGTGGGTCTTCGAGCTCATTTGCACGGATTCTGTTTTTGAGTCGGAAGTTGGCGTCGATGGCAATGAGAAGCATGTACAGAAACCTTCGATAACAACATCAATATTCCCCAATACATCAAGTCATCAATAAAGACACGCACTGGTATTTTGGATCGACAGTCCGCCAGTCGGGGGGCAGATTTTTGCCGTCATGCGGGCAGGCCCAGCAGTTGACAGCACATTGACCCAGGCGGGTCGCATCCACACCAGCCGGATCATGCCCGCAACCTGCACGTTTCAGGCGCATGAGAAATGCCCACTGCCGAGTCATGCGCTGAAGTGGGCGATTACGGTCCTGGGGTGAAAATATCAGGCCAGTGCAGGATGGTTAGAAACAGATGTATACTCACCGGGACCGTACCCAGCCCACTGAATGCGGTGGTGTTTGTCATCCTCTCTATTGCGGTGACAAAATCTCGAACATTCATATTGCCGACAACGTTGTAGAGTCGGAACACCTCAAGGGTACGGAACGTAGCGCAGGTTGCAGGGTCTGTCGTAGTTGCTGGATACCACATGTTTCGCAAGAGTTGCTCTACGTTGTTGGCCTCGCCCGAGTGCCCACAGTTACAGTATCGAAGGCGAATGGTATGTATGAATGGAGCCTCGATCACTACCATCTTCTGCACTGTAGGTCGGGCAACGGGCATGGGAAGCCACCGTGACCGAGTTGGTAGATAAGGCCAAGGTGCTCCAGCGTTTCTGGTACCCAGAAGTTGCCATTCCATTCCTGTCTTTTTCATCAGAATGCTATAGAAAAGAAGAGGGAAAAGCGGAAGGAAATACCTCGATGGAATGCAGAGGCAAGCGCTGGTGATGCAACAGACAACAGCTTTTGCACTGCAGATACTGGCCGCAGTCAGAGCACCGGAACAATCTTGCAGATGTACAATCATCCGAACGAAACTCAGCGTCACAGTGAGCGCAACGTGGGCTACAAATATTATTGCCGAGACCCTCATGGCGTAAAAGCTCGTCAAGAAAGAGGCCCTTCAAAGGTCTCCACTGGAACATTGGATTCTATTAATTGTACAAGGCAATCAGCTCGACGTTTTTTTTTTTTTTTTCATGACCAATAAATTTACTGACAGAGCTCGCATATTCCTTGCGCTTACTACCGGTTTCTGCTTCCGTCTGTGGTGGGGCCTCCGCATCCAGATCGATGTTTGTGGAGTAGAAGTCACCTTCTGGGACCGGCACCCAGGAGGCAAAGTGGTCTCGGAGATCGGTGGGTTCCACCCGCTGTTTCTTGTAGGTGATATTGGTGAGTCCGTCCGTCCTGTTGAGACCGTCGGCATCAACACCGATGTAGACACCCCGGTTAGCAACAAAAGTCTTGCCAGGCTGCTGGCGACTAGTGATGCCCGTGGCCCGGCCTCAGGCCGTGAAGCCCGCCAGGCCGGGCCCGCTCAGGCCCGAGCCAGGCCGGGCCCGATGCACGGCTTGTGACGGCCCAGGGCTCGGGCTTGAGATTTTTGAGGCCCGAGCCAGGCCGGCGAGCCGCGGCCTCGAACTAGACTCGTGACCAGTCTGTAAACAAAATACCGAAAAAATGTGGCAAGCACTTCGGTTGTTTACAGACTGGTACATCTCGGGGTCCTGCATTGGGCTGACGGCGGAGTTTGAAATTTTTCTGAGGCCCTTGTTCTCTCTTGCACTTTGCCCATGAACCAAATTCGAATTATCAAGAACTTTCATATGCTATAAATAAACACATTTGCCTCCTCAGAATATTTTTAATTGTATGTGGAAGCGATGGAAAGGGCATCAACTTTGGGGCAGAATTGATCGTTTTTGATCGCTCGCTTCTCGGCCGATCACGGCACCCGCCAAAATTTCAAACTCCGTTGGCAACTCGATCCCCTTTCCCGAGATGTACCAGTCTGTAAAACACCGAAGTGCTTGCCACATATTTTCGGCAATTGTTTTACAGACTGGTTACGAGTCTAGCCTCGAACCGTGAGAAATTGTTAATACAATCTCGCGTGTAACCTCTCGTAACATTGCGGAGCTGCCGTAGTTGTTCCAGTCACCGCATGTATAGCTCGGAAACTCGACGGGTCGTTGTAGATTTTGCATCGTCACATCCACAGTGACTATCAAAATCTTTTCTTCTCGACAACTTTGACACTTGCTTCCCAATGGCGAGGCGCGCCTGCCCAGAGAACCTCCTACCCCTCCTCCTTTTAGCACTCAACGCGACCCAAAGGCGAACCTATACCGACAACAAAAACTAATGCTTTCAATGAAATGCGAGTATGTTTTATTTCCTTGTTATATGATGCTGTTTTAAATCTAATTCACGTCTAATTGTGGCCGATCTGGAGGCCGATGATTTGGAGACGGCGACTGTGGATAGGGCTGAGCGAAAACGAGGTTGGGATCAAGTTGGGATTGGTTTATTGGTGACGATGAGGGAGCAGGTAACTAGTTAGAAAAAAAAACATTTCTTGTACGAATTTGGTAAGCAGGCCGCGGCCTGGGCCCAGGCCGAGCCGGGCCAGGCCCCCCCTGCCGGCTCGGGCTCAGGCCTCAGATTCTTGAAGCCCAAGCCCTGCCAGGCCGGGCCCAAGCCGCGGCTTTCAGGCCGGGCCGGGCCGTGGGCATCACTACTGGCGACCTTCATCGATCTCTGGGTTGCGCGACGGGCGCCCCCGGCGGCGCTGAGTTGAGGTCATGTCACAAGAATTTCAGTTGTTGATAGTTGTTGTCAGAGGCCGGTAAGACAAGAATGAAACAGGGATAACGCAGAGCGCTGCAGACCATGGTATTGTAAACGAATGAGTACAAATGCGGTTATAATATGATAGCCGGCCCGGTAACTCAAACTATTGACCGCCCAAGTCCAGTATCGTATCCCAACTAATCAGCAGTGGGGAAGATGAGCCCCGACCAATTGTACGTGACACGGCTCTCATCCGCAGCAATTTCAGGGTAGGAGGTCCGAAGCCATTCTTCAAGATCATAATTGCGCGACGGAGCGCTGTGCATGACCGCATTGCAGTCGGGGCACTTCCAACTGGTCTGAAGCCAAACCCGAATGCAAACAAAGCAATGGGTGTGCCCGCATTGAGTTCTGGTAGTCGATAGTCAGTATTGAGCTAATACGAATAAATGCAAGTGATGTACGAGACCGGATGAGTTTTGACGCAGTGACAAATGCTGCACTTATGATGGGGTTCCTTGGCAGTAAGGGTAGGCGGTTTGGGGCCAGAAAGCAGAAGTTTGGACTGCGCTACCCCACGGGTAGTCGACCTCCGCCATCCACCATGGCTTCCGAAAGGACCGGGACGCGGACGCAAGTTAAGGCTGGATCGAAGGGCGTGATCAGTGACGAGAATTGTAGCACGACCGGCACTGGAACGCAGAGTAACAAGAGGGTCCGGTTCAATAAGTGTATCTCGCATTCGTGCAGAACCGCTGGCAGAACTGGCAGCAGGTTCAGCTCGGGGAGGTGTGTTTGAAGTCGACCCTTCAAGCTCTTGAATCCTGGTGCAGACTGCACGCAGATCGCAGGGCTTGAACTTTTTTTTGGGCCGAGCTGAAATACGATTAGAATTTGTATGTTGACAGAAGTATACACTGACGCGAAGCTTCTTCAACATCGATTGGAGCTTTTCGGGAGCCTCGACGTGGTGCTGCTGGTGATTCTAGTGAGAACAGAGGCACGACAAGATTTTCATACACCGACTTGGGGAGTCTGAGACAAGCCACGGGTTCTCTTGCGAACCCGCGGGAAACTGACTTGTGGGAGTGAGAGGCGATGCCGCTTCAGGAGAAGGCGGCACTAGAGTCAACGCAGTCAGCGTAATTCGAGGGAGAGAATGATACAGAGACGGACCCAGAGCCTGAGACACATCTTCGGACATGCTGAGTAGGGGGTGACTTGTTTTCGAACCAGAGGGTATATATTTACGGCGTTGGATAGCATGGGATCCAATACTCTATTGAGGTTACTACCACTAATATGCGCTACAGATCTCTACAACCAATTCTTTCCACAGGGATATGCGATGCTCGCACACTTCATGGCTGAGCTAGAGGGAAGAAAAATAGCGGCTCCTGAATTTAGCGGCTCTGTATTTTCGACAACCGAAGTCCACTTACCAAAGCCCACAGACCCAGAGAAGCGTTGGGAAGTGCGATTTGATACTTTCGAGGTTATTACTGTCCTCGGGCGATATGATCACAAGCGCCGCGGGCATATGATTTTGTGGGATGACGATAGCATCTTCCCATTGGTGCCAGGCACTACCATCCTCATCCCTACCGGGACCAAAAGGGTCTCGTTTCTCCCTGTCGCCGGCAATGAGAAGCAATTTCTCTTCCGACAGTATTTTCACTCGTCGGTCCTTCGTTGGGTTGAGAAGGGCGGATATTCGGATAGCAGTGCCGATCGGGAAGCGGCCACATCAGAAGAGGCGGCGGCAGGGCTTGCTGCCTGGGAAGCAGGACGCTCGTGGCGTGCCCAGACAAGCCAAAAGTTGTTTAGCAAGCTCAGTGACGCGTACACTCTCTAAATTTAATACCATTTGTTGGTCTGCCAATATGGAGTGGGGAAGTACTTACGATTTGAATGTGGATTCACAGTCTGGCTGTGTTGACGCAGATTGGCCTGGGAAGCTGTCACTGACTTCGTCGGGTGTGCTGGTCGACCGCATTCGTGATTGGCGAAGGCGATGCTCACCAGCTGGCTGGAAGAAGCCGTGGTGGATATCTCCGAATTCGGAAACCGGTGCGCTCTCCGAACCCGATCGGGCCAATGCGGCCGATAGGCAGGTTTTCGCTCTTGCTCTCGCACCTCAACGAGTATGCCAGAAGCAGGGGGGGGGGGGGGGGGGGGGGGAAGCCACACACCCAAGGTACGTGTTCAAATGACGCAGTTAACGTCTGGGTAATTCATTTTAGACCCTTTACAGTACAGTAATATATTCTTGGTTGTTTCCGAAATTTCTCTGTTGGATTTTTGAGCAACAAGACAAGGAGCTCGTCTTTTATTCTGCTACACAAACAACACAGATATAGTAGAGTACAAAGAATGGACAGACAATTGAAGGGTCAAAGCGTTTTATACACGCCAGCCCAAAATGTTAAGTATTCTAGGTTCGTGTACGGCTGGAGACAAACGCCTTGTTCACGTGACCCAATTATCCAGACGACAAGTGCAGCAATGAAAAAAGAAAGAAGGAAAGAAGGAAACACACATGAGATGAAATTTTTTGATGAATAGAGAGGAGGATGTCAAGGGCTTGTATGGTGCAGGAACAGCATTTCCAGCTGTTGGAGCGCACAGCAGCCACACCGCGGGGAACATAGAGCTACCTACCCCACCAATGTAGCATGACGTATGGATTCCAGTGATCCTGCCCTGTAACTCCTTTGGAGGCAGGGTGGCATACACTAGAGCGAGATGGTGGTGGTAGGAAACGAAGTGCTTTGGCGTGTGGGTCCATGTAATAATGATGGTATCAAAATTCTCACGACTCCGTGACGTGAGTACGGAGGCAACGGTGCGCTGACCGTGACAGGGTCCAATTGACGGGGGCTCCGACAAATGTTCAAGCACGCAAATTCAAAGCAAGAAGAACAAGTACATCTAAGAGCAATGAGTACAGAGAGGAAACATAGACAATGTCTGCGTTTAGTGCTCCAGGGCCCCCTGTCCGTTACCCTCCCTCCGCCTACGCTCGCGCCGTTCAGCGTATTCCCTGTAAGCTTCTTCGCCGTACCGCTGGATATAAATTTTGCGGCGGCGTTCGGATTCCCGCCGGAGAACGGCTTGATGATGCCTGAGCCGTTTTGGGTATCAACAGCAGGGAACTTGTACATAAGAAAGCCATTTACCTCTGCCTATACCTGGCTCGATAGACACGTGAGCGCTCGGCTGCTCGTTCTTGCTCTTCAACCGGACAAAGCTTGAGCTCAGCACGCTTGCTAGAAGGGGAGAAGTGGCTGTTGGAGTCCGAGATTAAAAGAGTAAGTCGAAACCAACGCACCGGGCCATACGAAGTCGAGCCCTCTCATTACGCTCCAAATGACGTTGTAACCTACGCACAGAGCAGATCAGGCCAGAGGTCGGAGGCATATAAACGAACAGACGAGGCCAGCAGCATTTCGTGATCAACAGGTGCGAGGCTGGGAGACAACAGCGGCAGTGATGGGGACATGGTTTGGCGGTAGTGATGAGCGAAGCAGCGAGTAGATAAACAAATACAAACCATTGATGAGGGCTGACGTTTGACGGGCGCTTGCCGGGAGGCCGAGTGAGATTTACATCTATTTATGACCCGCCGTTGACTCTCGGACTCAAACAAAAGGTAAATAAGTCAAGGTACTGATTAGAAAAATATAGAAACAAACATCGGCTATTGATGGCTTCCTGTTTTCGGGCCAGATGGGAACGCGGCAGCAGAGGCCACAAGGGGGGCACCGCTTGGGCACTGCTTGATCGCCAAATGGGGAAGGAAAAGAGTGTATTGGCCACCGCGTTAGCCGCGGACGGCTACAGACGTGGATTTACGGTCCAATTTTCCTGGCTAGGACCGGGACATGAGAAACATGCCTACTGACACAGGTGTGTAGTGAGCCTCCTTCTGTTGATTGACCACGATCAGAATTGCTTTCATAAGTCAGCATCACTGAAACTCTCTGAAAAAAGGTGGGTACTACCAGCACATATGTTACTAACGAAATCTGAACAGGATTATGACTCGTCACTATAGGATGAGCTAACTGGACCCACTAGAGATTCGAACCCCGTATCCAAGCACATCGGGATTGTACATGCCTGGCTTCGCCAACACTTGTTCTAGTAGAATCCCAGAGAGCAGCTGGGGTCCCAGCAACGCTTTACAGCTGAGGTTATCCAAGCCATCCATGACCTGACTCGAGTTGGAGAGGAGAGCTGGAGGCATGTTGTGGAGGCAAGAGACAAGCGCGAAAAACGTCTGCAAATGCCAGCACAGCGATCAGAAGCACCGGACGGTGGCGGACACATGTTCACGCAAATGAAAAATTGACAACTCGGAGGCTCGGTAATGGTGGCTTAACAATAATTGATGAATAACCAAATAAGGAAATACGGGAAAGAAAGAAATACTTAAGTGGGAGAAGGGCAGATTTCAGTGTACTTGAGCCCGATATAAATAGTACGCACACCATCGAAGTTAGATAAGCTAAGTTTCATGGCTGTTATCGGACAAAATGTGCTGTTTTGGTGCTTGCACTTGCGGATCCGTACGGTCCTTAATGATCCCGCAGATCCGTACGGGTCCCTGCCGATCCCCACGGATCTGTACGGATTCCCACCTTGGGAATTGTCAGAAATTGTAGAAAGTTCGGAAATTGGCCATACCGGCAAATGTCAACGGCGGCTGACATTTCGGAGTTTGAGTGTCCTCTGCCCACAGTGCGTTAAGGAAAAAATAGGAGGGGACTGTAAATACAGTATTGTTGTGTGGTGTCAATGTTACTACCCTAGGTGCCACATGTAATGCGAATCAAAGGAGGAGTTTGGTTGGTGTTTCACCTGCGGCTATTTGACCCCGTTCCTCTGTTAAAAAATAAGCGTGCCATACGAGATTGAATTCTTAGACATTCCAGACAGATCCTGTATTTTACCTACATTAAGGCCGCCCTACTCGTGCACCAAGAAGATATTAATGGCAGCAATCCCGACAAAGTAGTACATGGGGTGCAGATGTATTTGGCCAATCATGACCAAGAGGACAAAATTTTTGGTCATAAAATATACTTGGGTAGTAGGGCCGTGACGTTGCCCGGCAGAACTTGTACATACATATGTGTGAGCAGTTGAAACAATCAGTGTATCAACTCGCTTGTTTTCCATTTGCCTCAACAACGTAGAATGAGGCGTGGCAAGTACTCAGAGACGTTTCCCTGGAAGGACTTTAGTTTCTTGAAAGCTTGATGTACGGCGGCAAGAAATGCAAAAAAAAGGAATTCAAGCATATGCCTTCCGGAGGATTCGAACCTCCGAATCCGTCTCTCATGGCACTCCGTTCAAGCGCTGCGAGTGATTTCCAATTGCTCATCAAGGCCCTTATATCAGCCTCATATGTCCTTATTTAAATCCGCGCGGAGAGAAAAAAAGAGTTCAAGCGGATCACTTGTTTCACGCATGGAGCGAGGACTTTAGTTTATTAAAAGCTTCATGTACGGCGCAAAGAAAGATCTAAAAAAAAGGCGTCAAGCAGCTTCTCTCATGCCCTCTGGAGGATTCGAACCGCCGTCCTGCCGACTCAGTCAGTAACCAGAATCACCAGGTGAAGCGAGTGGTTTACCGTTAGTCGACGAAGGCTTTATGCCTTTTCAATGAGCGTCGATATGGCTCCAAGTCCCTTTGTATGTGGGCGAGGACGGAAAGAAATGTCTTGAAGCCGAAGCTGGCCCTCGGGAGGATTCCAGCCTCCGTCTTCCACTGGATGCAGGTTAACTAGTCGACTAGAATTCTCTTGATTGAGAGCTTGAGGTATGGTGGAAAGAAATTGAAAAAAAAAACACGAACGAAGGAGTACAGCATGCCCTGGAGAAGATTCGAACCTCCTTATCCCTCGGGACTTATCTGTTTACCCGTCACATGGGTGATTTACCATTTAGTCAATAAGGGCTTTATACGTTTGCAATGAACCCGGATATGGTTTTACCTGGCTCTCCGCAAAACAAAACACCTTATGCTCGGGAAGATGTCCACTGCATCTTGTGGACCCGTCTAGTTGCATCGGCAGGCGCGAGAAATTCCGAGCGGATCCATATCTCTGGACACTTGAAGGTGGATAATTTTTCAAAACAAAATGAACCACGGGTCCATTGACAGAGCTCTCCACTCTATGCAATGCTACTTATCCGGTGAATTAAGAAGGAAAAAATGTGCGAAGGCCGTAGACTTCCCCCAGCTTTGGTTCGCCGAACTTCACATCGTGTTCAGGTTCCCCTGTGTCGACTGTATCGGGTTCCCTGGCAAGGAACAATGTTTGGCAGGCTCTGAACGTGTTTTATGAATCACTTGCGAATTTTGACATCCAATCCAAGGTGCAACATGCGCCATTGTAGGCGTGCCGGAGAATCCGGAGGCAGTGGTAGTGCCTAAGTTCACGCGGAGGTATCTGAGGGCATAGCTATGGCGGTGAGAATTACTTCAGGAGGGTTTTATTTTAGTTTTATATTAAATTAGCACAGTTCACTCTGCGCTAACAATGATCGCAGCGACGCGTCGTTGAGTGTCGCGAGTGAGATCACGTGTTTCGGAAGCGCGAACAACGGCAAAGTAGAATCAGGTGATAGACCGTGTACTATGTAGCAACCGTGTAGACGAGTCGTTTCCGCGTTGTTGTGATAAAATGGACAGGTTTCACAGTGGTGTTTACAAACTCCTGAAGAGTTTGTAGGACCTTATATACCCCATAGGCTTAGTCTTTCCTATACAGACGCTTCAACAATTTGTCGGAAAAAACCCTTTTGGGCTGTAACGGCATGAGCCTGCTTACCGGCTCACAGTGGATTACTGTACTAAAACGTTCAGTTCGACAGAGGGGGTGACGCGTGACGGAAAATTCCGGTTCGACAATTCGACAAACCGCATTTTTTGGCGTGACCGAGCGCAAAATTTCGACAATCCGAGCCGAAAATTCGTCGAAATCGCGAAATTTGGGGATTTTGGGGTGACGAACCGGAAAATCTATTCGACAGTCCTCGGGGTGATGCGTGACAAGCACCAAAGTTGGCAATCGACAGCCCCCCCAGTGACGCGTGACTGTCGAATTGAACGTTTTAGTACAGTATGATGGCATATAAGTTACTTGCAGAGAGGGTTATAAGCCATCTCCAGCCATTGTAAAGGGGCATAAGCTTCGACAAGGTACCTGCCGACTTGGAAGATATTGTGGTTGGTTGCAAGAGTACTCACTTAGGAACCAGGAGGAAAAAAGGGATTTAACTCATTGCTGCACTGAGCCAATGTATATAAACTTTATAACTCCGTTGTCCGGCGCCGTGCATTCGCGGTAGTCACCAGTCCCGGCTCTCACAGATTACGGCTGCCGCCTGAAGAAATATTATGAGAATGGAATCAAAATGGAATACTTGACTCAGAAACTATTATCACAAGTTCATCATAAGCATTTCTCATGGCGGTGGTTATTGACGAGTCGGGCAATGAAGTCCATTTCAAACTCCGCTGTCATGTTATTTATGCGCCAAACAAGTTGGTGATGGGCATCTCTCTTGCTTTCCTCTTACCACCACATCGTTCCCTGCCATCTTCACAACGATCCCGTCTATTCAAGTTCTCTGTCGTCAAGCAAATCAGCCTCAAAGTCCAACTCAAGTACAATGCTGTGGATGCTCTCTGGTCCGAGTAATCGCCACCGACGCCGGACCATGCCACCTCAAATGCAAGTCTCCCTCGTCCAGACTCTTGGCTGAAGCCACCGTCAAGCTTCTGGCTCATCCACCCACCGGAACCGTCAAATCAACTCCAATGCCACCTACTGGAATTCTGACTTCAAGCTCTGACTCGTTTCAAGATCGGGTTTTCTTTGACAGGTGGCACGGCAAGAAAGGCCTCCTTGTCGTTTGTACCTCATCTTCCTGCCACATCTGCAAATCCCACACCGCAACCCGCCCCCTGTGCCCCCATATCATAGCCCATTGCCATCCCTCTGCCCCGGGTCCCTACGCCGTCCGCATCGCACAGCCAAAGTGATCCATAACCGTGCTTCCTCTTTCAGGTCACCAGCAGCCACACCATCAACCAGTAACAATGTGTCTGTGCCTCGCAGTCGCCACGGCCACGGCGGCAGGTGTCAGGGAGGCGGTGTACCAACAGTGATCTGTTATCTGTAGCATGTATCAGCGCATGAATATATTCCTGATTCTCATTCTCATCCCTGCCGCTGAAAATTGTGGATTTTTTTTTTTATGGCGTGGACAACACTAGTTACAACTTCTCATAATCCATCTTGAGATCATGTGTCGCCGCTCATCTTTCAAGGGCTCATAAGACCTACCATGGCTTATAGTGGCTTATGATGGAATATATTAACTTCAACTGTGTGTTGTAAGCCAGGTCAAATATTACGGCCTTATGATGGCTTGTGAGAAGATATGATCCCGTATATTGCTTTCAGGATTTTTCCGACAAGGGTATCAACTCGTGCCTCGCTTTGTTGAAACATAGGTTATATAGTAGAATACTCTACATAAATCGGCGAGGTGACATTAGTGAGATGATGAGTAAGCAGTTTGGGGATCGGGCTGATTGGGAATACCGCCAACACGCGTCTATGCCGTTCAATCATCAAGCAACTGCTGGTCGCATGAAGACTATATAACTGGGTATCAAACACCCACCACTTGCGCGGCTCTCTTTTGCTCCCATACCTGACAATCCGACGCAACGATGTCCGAATACTCTCATCTATCCGAACCTGACCCAGAATTGGCCCCCTACGTCGCTATGCTCAAGGCATTGCCTGCAGCTGAAAACGACGGCCTGAATACTCGAAGAGCTGCGTTGGATACTATGACTGTGAATCTCCAGAAATTTCAACCTTCTGAGTTACCGCCAGGTATGTTTCACAACCCTACTACTCTGCGGCCATTGACTGTCACTAGTTACCAAATATCGCGTCAGCGAGCATCATGTCGATGTCGCTGGTGGAACAATTCTCGCCAGAAGTCTTGTGCCTACCTCCGACAGCGCGCCTGGCCAGACATTCCCTTTAATGGTCTGGCTGCATGGGGGAGCATGGACCATGGGGAGCCTTGAAATCGACGATTATAAACTGAGAGCAGTTTGCGTCGAGTCGCAAATCTCAATTCTCAACGTTGAATACAGGTCATTTCACCTCCTTTTTTGGGTTTGAATTCTTCGTCATATTTTTAGACTTGCTCCGGAATCAAGCACCCCATAGTATTAAACGACTGCTATACCGCTCTCAAATGGGTACCGACGTTCAGCTCTTTTGCTGGTTTCACACTTGTTGACGACCTGTAGGCAGCCGAAAAGCACGCCCTGTTTTCAGCCAATTTATCCAAAGGATTCATTATTGCGGGCCTGTCAGCAGGAGCACATCTTGCCGCCGTTATTGCGCATCGTGCCCGAGATGACCCGTTCTTCGAGGACAGGAAAATTACAGGACAGATTCTACAGATCGAATCCCTTTGCCACACCGGAAGAGTGGGTCTCGATTAACCTTATTTTGTTTGTCTCACCTATTACAAGACACAAATCGTCGCTTTTGTCATACGATCAAAATGCGGACACACCAGGATTGAGCAAGAAGGACATGGGGTACATTCTGCCTTTTCTTGAAACCGTCAAGCTCAGGCTCACATATCTCATATTTTCAGAGCAGTTGGGAGGGTCGGCAAAAGATCCGGAGGTTTCTCCCTTCCGTTACCCGTCTCACAAGGGCCTCGCGCCTGCACTTATCCAAGTTTGCGGGATGGATCCCCTCCGCGACGAGGCTCTTCTTTATGCGAAGGCGCTCAAGAGCGATGGTGTCAAGACCGAGCTCCGAGTGTAGGCGGAAACTTGCAAACTCCATTTGAACGCACTCATTTATGGTCTTCAGATATCCTGGGATTATACATGCATTTCAGTATGCATATCCAGCTTTCAAGAGCGCGATCAAATGGAATGATGAATACCGAATGGGACTTGAATGGCTGTTGAAGGGAGCTCCCGATTCGGAATGAAGAACACTCAATTCAGACAGCCATAGTGATGGTATTAGTGGTGCAGTAGGCGTGCTCAATTCTCAAATAGAGATCAATTATTGCTTCGACGGGCTATTTACTGCCTCGGCTTAACCGTAGCTTGCATATTTTTACTTAGAAGGATCCTAGCTATCTCAGGAAGTCTCTGAAAAAAACAGGGACCTTTGATAAATATTCTCCGCTCAGAAGAAATAATTTACACAGAAAGTGGATGTTTTGAGCCGATTCCAAGCAAATGGTGTCTTGTTTGGGTTTAAGTGAGCTGAACCACCTCCAGGGGTCCTAGAGCAGCTCAGGGACATACCCCCGGTCCTGAATGAGTCTGATCAGCATAGAAGCGTCTCCAAATGGCTG